>JABTXL010007442.1:18259-68553 GCA_025134845.1 Neodon shergylaensis | reverse complement strand
GTCTTCTCCTCACACAGGGCTTTCCCAAAAGTCTCCTAGGTCCCCTTCCTCCTCCCACGTGCACTATTTGACACGGAAAGATACAAAGGTGCTTTTTATCCTGTGGAGAGATCAGGGTGGGTGTTTCAAACCGTCACAGGACTGCAATGCTGCGATTGTTTATTTCATTCGACGTTTTCCTGACCCTTTCACTCTGCCAAACGCCAAGAGTGAATTTTGGATAACCGAGATTTCAGAGTGGTTACCTGGCCTTCATGAGCCTTGCTCTGGCTTCCCGTCTCAACCTGTAGAATGGCCAGCTACACTAGCACCAAGAGTGAACACGGCATCTCCAGGCACCTCCACGGCCTCTGCTCTGGCCTCTACTTCTATTATCTCTATTACTGGTGTCTTCGGAGCTCTCATTACTCCCCCAACACCAACAGTATTAGCAAGGCATGACTGGTCACCAATCTTGTCTCAAGACAAGTGAGTCTCCTGGGCTGTCTCTAATCAGTTAGCTGCTTGGTTGCAGGTTTCTGCATTGTGGTGTCACTTTTAAGGAAGTGAGGTCACTCCTTGAGTTCCCATGCCTGAGTCTTCTCCTCACACAGGCTTTCCCAAAAGTCTCTTAGATCCTCTCCATCCTCCCACGTTCACTACTTGACACAGATACAAAGATGCTTCCCATTCCACTGTTCCTAGGGATGTCTGGGTATAGGCAGCACCTCGACTTTACAATCTGAGCTCCTATTATTGACCTGCATCTGGAATTCTAAACCCAAGTCTAATTGCCCCAGCACACCTTAAACCCTTGCCATGTTGCCTTGCTTCTAGGCTACTTTGTGTGTGTTCTCTGTGAAATATGAGCACACATCATCTGTGTGTTATGTTTTCATGAGGAACTAGAGTGGGACTTTTTTTAGCAATTTTTTTAAAAACCACTTTGGTTTGTTTTGTATTGTTTTCTTTTGAGACAGGATTTCTTTGTATAGCCATGGCTGTCCTGGAACTCACTTTGTAGACCAGGCTGGCCTGAAACTCCCAGAGATCCTCCTGTTTCTGCTTCCTGAGTACTGGGAATGAAAGCATGTGCCACAACCAGTGTCCCTCCCTCCCGCCCCCTCCAGTCCTAAGAAAGGGCATGGTACCCTGCCCTGTGGGAAGTTTAAGGCCCTCCACCCTCCATCCAGGCTTAGGAAAGTATGCATCCAAATAGAACAGGATCCCAAAAAGCCAGTACATGCAGTAGAGACAAATCCTAGTGTCATTCTAAATATTGCATAGAAGAAGTTTCCCACTCATTTGGGCATTTTTCCCAGAGCTGATTTAGTTATATAAGGGGAGCTTTAATTTTTCTGTACTCATTAAAACTAAAATTTCTAACTTTTTAACAAATTTGTCTGGTATTTTGACTAATGCTGCCCTAAATTTATATAATGCTTTGAAGAAAACTGGCCACTTTGCAACGTCACTGTGAAATGTTAAATGGCTGTGCTGATGGGTTTTTGGTTTTGTTTACAAGGCAAAGTTTCTCTGTGTAGCTCTGTCTGTCCTGGAACGCACTCTGTAAACCAGGCTGGCCTCAAACCCACAGAGATTCCTCCTGGCTCTGACTGGCAATGATAATGATTCTTTAAAGACTTCTCAGTTGCTACAATGTGTGCCAATGCTGTCTGCTCTTGTAAAAGAGTCTTTATCAATACGATTAAGGACTAGAGGAAGTTGCCCTGGATCTTCTAGGGAGGAACTAACAAATACCCCCATGAGAGGGTGACCAGAAGCAGACAAGGAGATGTGAAAGTTGTGTCAGAAGATGGGGTAATGCTGGGCCACAAACCCAGAAGAATGTAGACAACTTCTCGAAACTGAAACAGGCATGGGAATGACTTCTCTCCTAGAGCCTCGAGAAACAAGGCAGCTCTACTGACCCTGTTTAAACTTCTGACTTCCATAACTTAGTTACAAATTAGTGTTGACTAAGGGCTAAGGAAGGGATGGATCTCTATGCAGGAGCATAGAATAATCGTTCACACACCTCATGCCTGTTTCAAGTTATTCTTCACTAACGGAGGAATCAATGTTTAGAAACTGGGTAGGCATGCTTGTCCAGGAGGGTTAGGACTCTTATTTGTCTTAGGGAATAGATTTGATTAAGTTACTTTTTGAAATTTATTTTCCCTTGTCAATGATTTTCAAAACAAGTGTGCAATCAGTTTTGAGCGCAGGATCTGACCTTTATAGTTTTATGAAGGGTGTTGTGGTACAAACGTGAAATGTGCCCACAGGCTCATGTCCTCGATCACTTAGTCCCCAGTTAGTGGCACCATTTGGGCACTTTTCTTAGGAAAAGCCTCACTGGATGAAGTGAGTCGGCTGTGTGTGATCTGAGGCGATCTGCTGGCCCAGCTTTCTGCTCACTCTCTGATTCCTGGGGGCAGTCGCAGTAGGTGTGGTCTGCCTCCCACTCCTTCTGCAATGCCTTACCACCATGATGGATGTCTGCCCTCAAATTGTAAGCGAAAATAAATCTACTTCTTCCTTACTCTGCTTCTTCTTGGGCATCGTTACAGCAATGAGAAACGTAACTGTAAAAAGGCTTGAGAAAAATATTTGCTTTCTCTACTCTTTGTGATCTCTGACTAGGTTTGAGATGTGAAGTTTGGAGATAATACACAATATTTGTGTAATACATAATATTTACACGAAGTGATATCCAAGAAGAAAAGCAAAACCACACTGAACGGACAAAGTAGCTCAAAAGAGAAAACCCAGCTCTGCAGCAGAGCTCACCTGCAGCAGCCTTCCCCTCTGCATCCCTGGAGGATCCCACAGATCTTTGCCTCCTAATCTCCCTTCCCCCAGTGGTTGCTTTGTGACCACTCTGCCCCAACTCCAGCAGGCATCCTTGTGAGCACACAGGCCACTCCAGATCCTCACCTCTCACTCCACTCCTCCGACTCTGATCACCTCGTCCCATTCCCAGCTCTACAGCAGACCTTTTGCTGTGGCCTCTCCTCACTCTCTGCTCCCATTGTCAGGGGCCTAACTAAGCAGATCCTGGTGGTCCCTGGACTATCTGATGTCAGGTTCTTGGTCACCCATGTAGCATCAGGTATGGGTTCCATCTCACGTAGTGGGCCTTAAGTCAAAGCAGACATAGGCTGGTTACCCCGAAAACCTTTGTGCTACCAATGCACTAGTGTACCTTGCAGGCAGGGCACCACTGTAGATCAAAGAGCTTGTAAGTGGGTTGGAGGTTCTGTTTCTCCTTGGCAGTGTGAAGAGTTCCTTCCAGTACCAAGAGCACTAGCCAGCAGAGATGAAGGCTCTAGGCAGGCATCAGATCAACGTCTCCATGTTCAATGAATTGTGTGTGTGTGTTACTTGCAGCAGTATAGCCTTGCTGTCAGTTTGTGGAGAGAAATCTATAGCCTTTTCCCAGCACTGGAAGATTCATTTGGTGATGAGAGAGATCCAGTTGGGGTTTTCTCCCCTGTTACTTGGTAATTTCATTTAGATAACCTTCATATATATGTAAAATATATATATATATAATAAGTTATATATATATATAATTTAAGAAGCTTCTACTATTTCTCTGGGTAGTGGCTGTGCACACATTTAATCCCAGCACTTGGAAGGCAGAAGCAGGAGGATTTCTGTGAGTTCGTGTAATAAGTTTTTATACAATTCCTAAGTGGACTTTAATTTTATTGTCCCTTCCCATATTCCTTCCCCACTACCCATCTGATCCTCCTGTCATTCCACAACTATCTATTCCAGTGGTTCTCAATCTTCCTAATGCTACAACCCTCCTCATGTTGTAGTGACCCTATCCATAAAATTATTTCATTGCTATTTCATAACTGTACTGCTTTGAATCATAATGTAAATATCAGCTTCATCGATATTTGGTTGTTCAAGTCTTGCTGTTGTAGGGTCTTTAGGTTTTACTGATGTCGTGTTGGTCTTTGTGGTGTTCTATGTTTTCTTACTTTTTCTACTCATCTTTTCCTCTAATAGGTGTGGTTGGGGCTATTGGTGATTCTGTTGATTAATATTCTAGGTGCCAGTGAATCCAAGGCTCAGATGGTTGTTCCTCATGGTACAGTCTGTGCCATGGTTCTAGTTATCCGCTGGTCACTCCGTGTTCTGGAAATTGCTCAGAGCTCCTGGGCTTTGCTCCACTTCCTTGGAGTTTGCTGTCTCAGTCCTTCTCTAGCCTAGGTTATTGGTTCAGACCTATTTCTGTAAATGTCCCTGGACTGGATCCATTCCTATAGGAGTCCCTGGCTTGGCATTGGTCCTGTAAAGGAGTCTGGCTCCAATCTACTCCCTTGGAGTTCCTAGGCTCAGGTGCGCCCAGACCCCCAGAGGACCTGGCTCAGGCTTACTCTCTCAGAGGTCCCAGGAAAAGAAATTATATACATAAAGTTAAATAAATAAATCTAAAAATTGTTTCTTTGAGGTATTATGAGGTTATAATTTAGTATTAAAAATCAAATAGTAGGCCGGGCGATGGTGGCGCACGCCTTTAATCCCAGCACTTGGGAGGCAGAGGCAGGTGGATCTCTGTGAGTTCGAGACCAGCCTGGTCTACAGAGCTAGTTCCAGGACACGCTCCAAAACCACAGTGAAACCCTGCCTCGAAAAACCAAAAACCAAAAACCAAAAAAAAAAAATCAAATAGTATTGACTGAGCTCTAGGTAAAAGGTGGTCAATCACTGTGTTGATAATTTAACTTATATTTTGTTCATACACATACAGGCATAAGCAAAAGCATGTATCATGAAAAGTTAAAGTTCCATAGTTGTGTTTTATGAATGCATCCATATACTTGAGCAAATGATTGTTAGTTAATTTGAAGTCTTATGAGCTACTCAAGGAGGATAAAGTATTCATTCTTTATAGAATGTCACTTGCTCATTCACTTTTTCCTTTATTGTGGAGTAAACCAAGCAAGACACTAGCAATTGAGGAGAAATAAATAAGATCAAAAGTGACTTTGAAAACCTTGGACTTTGTAAAGAAAATGAGTTATGTGTTGTGTTTTTTAGATTTAACCATCAATTGTACACTGTGTAGAGTCACCTTCGATTCTCAGTAAGGGATTGTACATACCTGTACATTTATCTATGTAGGACAATCTAGCACAAAAGTGGGCAGCACTGCTTCCTGTTTTCAGGCCTTGGATGATGTAAGAGTACAGCTGAGTACCAAGCAGGCCTGCACACATTTCTCTGCGCTCTTGATGGTGGGTGTGAGAAGACCCACAGTTTCAAGGTCCTGTCACCTGACTTCACTACAATAGACAGCATTTGTCAAAGCATACTATCAGAGACAGAAATGAGAACACAGAGTGGTCCAGCCTGGGAAGCCTGTTGTCTCTTCGGTAGCAATAAGAAGCATCTTCCACACCTACCACACCTTGTGGTGTCTTCTCTGATCATTCATCGTTTGCTCCTGTCTTATCCCTAGATTTTCCTATTGTTGCAAAATCCACAAGACTTCCAAACAGAGGTATATTTTGGTAAAATGGGACATGGTATCTTCTCTGTGACAAGCTTGAGTCCAGATGCAGGCACTAAACTTAAATTGCAGCAACACAGGCCCAAAAATAGACCCCAACAGCAGCATAACTCAAGGTGCGTCTTTAAGCTTGTTGGGTCTCTGACATATGTCAGAGAGTGTGTGTCATAGAACACTTTCATAAGAATACAGTGATGCTTCCCAGGGAGACATCATAAATAGAGTATTACAACTGAATAATTACTGCAAAAGCAGACAGGATAGCCAGCTGTTTTCCTTTTAAAAATGTGTTGCATGGATCTGAGAAATAAAGATATCCCACCTCTCATTTTTCTGTTACTGAAAGTACATTTTATGTTAATGCAAATACACACTGTGTTAGATTGTAATGGTCTTTATCATCATCATCATCATCATGATTAGTGAGTTAGTTACTAACAGTTAATACTGACAGATGAAAACCTCTGTGGAGTTATAGTAACACAAAGAATGTGCAGGCTTCCTGAGAATACGTTTACTACATATACCAAGGGAAAAAATAGCCAATGATTAAATATACATAAAATATTACAATTGGTGTGTATATGCTAGGTTTAGTAGCATCTAAGGGCTTATTTTTTGAAAAGCGTCGAATATATTTAAACTTCTTAAAAGTTCCTCAAGTATTGATGTAGACAAGAATAGTTCTTTTATTCTGATATCAGCATATGACAGTATCTTAGTTTCAAAATAGCTTCTTAGAAATCATTGTGCCTTTCTCTTTCTGCACATTGAATTAGCAAGCTAAGCATTAACTAAAGCATTAAGATTTTTTGATTGGCATATAATAAAATAAAACCAAAATCTCTTTGAAATTACTATTAAAGAAATCATCGTAATCAATAATTAATATTGAAGAAATCAAATAATCGTAACAAGGACTCCCCAATTCACAGAAAAACGATTTTAAAATGCTGCATCAAGTTCTCAGTAATTTATAAACTATTATATTAAGATATATTACTGTAAATGAAAACATTTTTAGACCAGTAACCAGGAACCCATCTTTTCAGCGTTCTTCGATATTTTCAAGCATGGGTATATAAATATAATAAGCAAAGAGAATAAAAGACAACCCAAAACAAAGAGTTTTGTATTCCATGGTGAGTCTTTCCCCAACTTCTCTGCAATGATTAGTGTTATCCCATTTACAAACTACTCAATATTGAGTCAAAGGGAAGATGTAAGCACTTTGAAGTAATATGACTGTTTTAGCAACACTTGCCTATGGTTAAGTCATATTGTATTGAATTTTGCTATTCATGTCTACTAAAACTAAATTTATAACCATATATCCAAATACATATCAACATTAAACAACATTGTGAAAGCAGCTAGAAATTCTCATCTGTACAATGACAACAAAGAACACTTAATTAGGACTTTACAGACCACACAAAATCCATGAAATATCTTTTTGCAAAGGTTTGAAAAACATGAGGCACATATGCAGTTTTGTTTTTTTTTATAGGTTTTCTCTGTCGTGTGTGTGTATGTATGTGTGTTTTGTGATTATTCATTTTTTCTATTGTGGCTTGATTATTTGTTTTGTTCGATTTCAAGAAAGAAAGAAGGAAAGAAAGAAAAGAAAGAAAGAGTGTGTATGTGAGAAAGAAAGAAGAAAAGAAGGAAGAAAGGAAGGAAAGGTTTTGGTAGGTGGGGATGTGGAGCTATAGGAAGGATCTGGGAGGAATATAGAGGATGGGAACTGTGATCAGGACACATTGTGTGGAAAAAAGTCTTAAATAAAGAAGAAATAAAAGGGGAAAGATGCAGTGTTGGATGTCATTTAATCAGTCTTAATGGTAGAACACAGATGGTTTAGAAAATTAAAATCTACTGAATGAAGTGAGATTTAGGTTGGGAAAATAGAAAATGATGTTATTGCCAAAATTATAGAATTAATTCATCAGAGGCAGAAACATTCATACAGTCTTCACCATAAATTAAAATTAAAATTTGCTAATTCATGTAGTTATTTGTATAATTTAATATCATATATTAAAAAGATATATGCTGTATACTTGTACATCATATGATAAATATGGAGTAAACTTGGTATTTGTCCATTCCTTTGTGAAACACCCTCTGTCTCATCATTATTCATTGTTCTAAGAATTCCTGTGAACTCTGCTATAGAGTCGTGTTGTCATTTAAGGCCACTTTCAGGCTTCTCCACTTAATTGAGGACAGAAGCTCTTAGCACATCTTTAATTGTTCCATGCTGGTCTGTGGTGCAACCTTTACCAACAGTGCTTTGATGCCTATCTAAACATCATTATATCTGGAAGAAAGGTCAATCTCATGCACATTTGGGAAAATAGAGCTATACAGAATTTGAATGGAAGAAGCAAAGAGAATAAGAAGACTGCAAAATCTGAAGGGAAAACTCCCACGTGTATGTACTGAAGAATTAGCCAAGTTTTAAAATATTACATTCCATTTGCAAAGTTTTTCTTTCTGTTTCTTCTCTCTTCTACATAGAATTTCGTCATCAGTTCTCAACCTCTGGGGGTCAAAGAGCCCTTTCTTTCTTTCTTTCTTTCTTTCTTTCTTTCTTTCTTTCTTTCTTTCTTTTGGTTTTTCGAGACAGGGTTTCTCTGTGGTTTTGGAGCCTGTCCTGGAACTAGCTCTTGTAGACCAGGCTGGTCTCAAACTCATAGAGATCCGCCTGCCTCTGCCTCCCAAGTGCTGGAATTAAAGGCATGCGCCACCACCGCCTGGCTGCAAACAGCCCTTTCTTAGGGGTCACCTAAGACCATTAAAAAACACAGGTATTTATATTACAATTCATAGCAGTAGAAAAAGTACAGTTATGAAGTAGTAATAAAAATATTTTTATGGTTTTGGTCACCACAACATAAAAAAAAACTGTATGGAAAGGTTGAAGCATTAGGAAGGTTGAGAAACTATTGCCTTACATGGAAAAGTTCTGTCCTTCCTTCCATGCAGCCAGGTGAGCCCCTTTCCCTCATATTTTTAAGAATGGAATGCATAATCAGTAAATAGAAAAGATTTTAAAGAATTTCTGGCATAGTCTGTCTCAAGAGCAAGGACGACATTAACGGCTCTGCTAGGTAGAGTAATGAAGCGGGTGAAATCCCACCAGTATTGCCTTGGCTCCGTTTCCTTTTGCTGTGATCTAATACAAAAGCCACTGAAGGGACAAAAGGTTTCTTTGGCTCATAGTTCCTGGTCATGGTCTATTGGTGCATAGAATTCAAGATGACAGGAACGTGAATCAGTTTTTCATATCATATCAATAGTTAAGAGCAGAGAAAAATAAATTAATGCTTGTGTGTTAGTGCTCAGCCAGCTTCCTCTTCTCTCATCCAGTCCAGGATCTCCTGCCTAGACAATGCTGCCGTCAACAACTGGCAAGTCTTCTCACCTGACTTAATGGAGTCTTCCCACCTGATTTAATGGAGTCTTTCCACTCAATTTAATGGGCCCTAACTATTTTCAGATGCCCTACTACACTGTCTGCCTGTGCATGATACTTATAACTCTTCTAAAAAATTTCCTACTCCTCTTGAACCCCACATCTTATACCCACCACCCTCTCACTATAAAAGTCCCCAAAGTCTTTAAAAATAACACACTTTGAAGTTGAACTTAAAGTTGAGGATTATTGGAAGACACTAGTTATGAATAGGTATGATTGGTGTATATTGTTTAAGTGTATGAAACTTTCAAAGAACAAAAAATATATTTTAAAAAATTGTGTGGCGGTGAGGCTCTCAGATCAGTTGAATTGTCTGCAGGTGATTCTCTGGTCTCTTGAAATTCTACAAGCCCTTTAAGGAGTTTCAGTGATGTAGCCACTGGACATGCTCTTCCATGCCAGGTGGAATTTTTGGTGATGGTCTGACTCTGAGTGGTCTATGATCCTGTAAACTATCCCTTACCCGCACTGCTATAATTAACCCAGTGAATATTGGTTCACCAAGTTTGAGCTTTGTGGAATCACTATTTGTTCTACTGTTGGTATTCTATCAGTGCTGAGTAAACCATTTGTCCAGTTTCCTAGGAAAAGTCACAGGTCAATACATATGTCAAGTAGTTCTGATTATGCTAAATTCTTATTATTGCCCACCTAAGATGGGGCAAGCCTTAAAATAATGTTTTGGGTTGATGTCACTTTAAGGAATACTAAAAAGAGACTTCATACTGGAGTAATTTACAACAGGAGTGAGGCCAAATTTGAATTCTTCAATTTTCCTATTGTGTTATGTCTGCTTGTTGTTTATAATCTTTGGCCTAGCTGTCACGTGTGTCTGATGTTTGTCGCTGATGTTTGTATTAACAAATGACTTTGTTCTATATTTATTGAACAGCACAGAAAACATAAGATGGAATTTTTTTTGTAAAGAACTCTTCAATAGTTTTACAAGGGAGGAGGTTACTTTATTGACCCAAACAGGCTCATAAGAGTCCTCAAAATCACAAACAGATATTAATCTATATTTACAGGTTGATTTCCATGATTGTGCTGGATATCTGTTTTGTTTAAACCTTCTTTTAACATGCTGACTGCTTTTAGCTAATGAATCCTGTAACACACATGCACATACATGTATACAGGCATGTGTGTGTGCATGCATATACACACAGTATAATTTAGGTCAGGGGCATAGAAAACTATATCATCTAAGATTAAATCTATGCATTTAGCTTAGGTTACTTATAGAATTTCATACAATATCTTTTTGCATGTTATTACCTGTCTCTAACTCCTCCCAGAGCCTCCCTTTTTCTCTACCCACCAAACTCCATATTCTTTGCCTCTTAAACAAAAACAAAAGAAGCTGGGCGGTGGTGGCGCATGCCTTTAATCCCAGCACTTGGGAGGCAGAGGCAGGCGGATCTCTGTGAGTTCGAGACCAGCCTGGTCTACAAGAGCTAGTTCCAGGACAGGCTCCAAAACCACAGAGAAACCCTGTCTCGAGAAACAAAACAAACCCTATCTCGAGAAACAAAACAAAACAAAACAAAACAAAAAGCCACTTACAAACAGAATCTAATTTGTGTTGCCCAGCTGCTCCTGAGTATGGAACCTGCCCTGGCATGGACTTGACGCATCCAGTGCCACTCCTCTGAAGAAAACTGACGTTCTGCATCCCAATGACTGTTATTTTCAAATAGCTTCTTGGCTAGGGATGGGACTCTGTTCCTTTTCTTTTTTCTTTTCTTTCTTTTTTTTTTTTAAGTTTTTCGAGACAGGGTTTCTCTGTAGCTTTGGAGCCTTTCCTGGCACTAGCTCTGTTCCTTTTCTTAAAGGCAAGTTAAACGATCTGTGTCCACAGTTGGATAGCAAATTGAGTACATAGTTTTAAAAGATCTTGTGGCACAATATACTTAGTTGCAAGGTTCAGCAAAAGTTCAGTTTCTAAAGACAATAGGTGTTTTTAGAAAACTAGCTTGAATGAGCTATACACTTGCTGGATTCTAAGAACTAGTCTACAATTACATGATATTCACAGTGACTTTGGTGTCTGAAGCATTTCTTAAGTGCAATTTTAGGGAAAGTGTTACATTTTCTCTAATTAGGAAAGAAATCAATGTTTGAATCAATGTGGTATGATCAGCTCTCTCATGAAACAATTTTTTGTCCATTTATTTTAGATTTTTGACAGCAAAATCATTAATTTCTATCCCATTTTATTAATAGTTTTACTATGCTATTATTTATTAATAATTGTATATACTTTGGGTTAACATGTGTTTTAACATATGCAAATGTTGTGAACTGATTAATTCAAGCTGATTAACATTTAAATTTTACTCTTAATATTTTTATTTCTCCTTCAATTTAAATGTTTTTTGCTGTATTAATAGCTGTACTCTTATGAACTTTATGAAATGCATCTTCTCAGATTCGTTTGCTTTTAAGGTTTCTGTTGAATAAACACTTTTCTGATGGGTGTGTCTTTTTAAATGACTTTACCCTCTTATCTTGTAGCTTCACTTCCCTTTATTTTCCTTATGTTTTTAGTGTTGCAACTATAATAATCCCTCAGGAGTTCTTCTCATCCTGTCTCCCTGGTGTTCTACAAGCTTACTGTACATAGTTCAACATCTCTTTCTTTAAATCTGGGAAAGTTTTCTTTATGTTTTATTAAAAATATTTTCTATGCTTTACACAGTTTTCCCCTTCTTCTGTTTCAATAACTCAAAATTATAATCTTTTCATGGTATACCAGAGCTCTCCAATCTTCTATTCAGATGTTTTCTTTTAGATATGCTTATTTTACCTCCTGTATGTTATTACTTTACCTGCATATGTGCCAAAATACTCTTTGCCTGGTGCCTGAAGAAGTCAGAAAACACATCGGGTCCCTTACAGCTGGATATATGGATGCTGTGAGTTATGGTGTAAGTACTCAGTGTTGGGTCCCTAGAGGACAGGCCTTCACACACTCCACTTGATCTGTTTTGCACTCTTGAGGTTGGTTGAAAACAGGAACAAAAACAGGAACAATCTGTTGTTTTCAGCAATGTTTCTAAGGATGTTTACCCCTAGGCCATTGAGTTATGGCGATGAGCTTCCTGCTATTGCTGGTTTGGCCTCCCCTGCTGAGGGCTATATATACTTGTGAGAAAGAGGAATAAAGGCTTGTCTGCAGAACCTGAAGTTGTGTTGCGTGGTGTCGCGTGTTAATCCCGATGTCCCTCGCTCAGAAGAATGACAGTTGCCATGCTGGAGCAGCACTCAGAACATAAACCAGGTCCTCCAAGCATTCCTAAACACTGAGCCTTCTCTCTAGCCCAATATTTCATTTCTAATTGATCTTCATTGTATTATCCAATTCCCTTTCTTTGCCTTCTATCCTTTGTACTCTGTTTCCCATAGGATAAACTCTATTGATCTGAGCTTTTTGTGTAAAGCATAGAAAATATTTTGTTGGAGATTTGGGCAAAAGATTCCTGTTAAAGAGTTAATGTTGGGTATCTATGACCTGCTATTGATCTATGGGTTTGCACTTTTCAGTAAACACATTCATTGATCTGAAATTCAGGATCAAAGCTATAGATGAAAATACAGAACCCTGTATCAACAGATGGGCATGGGAGCTATTGTGGAAGAAAGGGACCAAAAATGGAAGAACATTGAAAATCAACAACTGGGAAGGAATATGGATTTCTGGGAAATGGAAATATTTAGAAAGTGTATGCATTAATTTACTTTAGTATGGCCTTTTGATTTTCATAACTGTGGATGCAATTAAGGGAGAATAAGAAAAGGGAAGTTAGTGGGGGAGAAAAAAAGATGTGTACTAACAGTGGATAAGAAATCAAAGGCTATTTTCAAATTAGGTCACTTGAAAAATGAGAGAGAAATTTAAAATAAAAACAGAAAGAGACACTCTTGTATGTGGAAATTAATCTGAGAAAAGGAAATACGATAAGATCATAGCTAGTAGAGTGACTAAGGTCGTGGGAGCTCAAAGTAGGAGAGAAAGCACATATTTAGTAGTCAGCAAACAAAGCGCACTTGCAGGTCAAAGAGTGAAGAAAAAACTCACAGTATGGCATAGCAGAAAATATACTCTAAAGCAAAGCAGGGAGATGCAGCCTCTCTTGACCCAAAGGACAACACACTGCACCTTCTCCTAGGAGATAGGCAGAGAGACAAGGATAAAGGATTAGTAAGGTGCCAATAAGTTTAAGATGGTGTGAAATGTGTAAAGGAAAAAGTGGCCAGGGGATGCTGACTGTGTCAGCTTAAGGCCTGCGAGGAGGTGGTTGGCTTCAGAATGGAGAAGTTTTAGAAATGATTCTGAAGACACTTGAGAGACCGCATCTTCCAGCAACACCGAGAACACAGAGGTCCAGCTGGTACCCAAATGGAGCCTTCACCCACACATTCTAGTATTTTCTCACAGGAGGTATTCTGCAGGGTATGGAAAGAGGAAAGTGAACACCAGCCCAGCCAATGAAACCCTCAATCTGCAGTCTGTCCTGCCTGCAAGATGTGCTGGGGCAAGGGTGGCACAGAACTTATGGGAGTGAACAACCAATGTCTGACTTAAGTTGAGGCCTATGCCACAAGAGGGAGCCCATGCCTTCCTCTGTCTGGATAGCCAGGACCCAGCGGCTTGATAGCCCAGAGTCCAAGGCTAGAACCAAATATGACTGGCAAATAAAATAAATGAGTCCTAAAGATATTCTGCTATACTCATAGATCATTGCCTTGTCAATTTGTCATCAGAAAGGCT
This sequence comes from Neodon shergylaensis, assembly GCA_025134845.1. NCBI lineage: Eukaryota > Metazoa > Chordata > Mammalia > Rodentia > Cricetidae > Neodon > Neodon shergylaensis. Next base: position 54,783 of record JABTXL010007442.1, on the reverse strand, counting down.
TCCTCCTGCAGAAGATGTGGCCAGACATTATGCAGAGAGTCTAAATTAAAAGGCTCCATGGGGGGGGGGGGCTTCCCCCTTGGAGATCTGGAAACCCCACAAAAGAGGGGGAGGGAAGATGCAGAAATCAGAGAGGTTAGAGTACCCCAGGAGAACACTTCCCACTGAATCAACTAAGCATGACTCACATGGACTCACAGAGGCTGAAGCGGCAAATACCGTGCCTAAAAAGGATTGCATCAGGTACTGTGTTATGTCTGTTAGCTTGGTGTTCTTAAAAAACTCCTCATAGTGGGAGCGGGTGTGTCTCTGACTCTTTTTCCTGCTCTTAAGACTCTTTCCCTCTTATTGCGTTGCCTTGTGCAGCCTCTGTATGAGGGCCTTTGCCTTGTCATAGTGTATCTTATTTTACTGTGTTTGGTTGTTGTCTCTTTGGGAGCCTGCTCACTTTTGAAAGGAAACAGAGGCAGAATGGATCTGAGGGGAGATGGGAGGAGTGGAGGGAGGGGAAAGTACTATCAGGATGTATTGCATGAGACAAGAATCTATCTTAAATAAATATGGAAGAAGTGGGAGCTGTTCATAAAGAATGTGAGCCTTAAAGCCCTAAGTCATGCTGAAAAGCCTAAGAAGGGCTCTAGCTTCCGTCTCTTTCTAATAATGGGACTTTAAGAGCATTGCTTGTCTACATTTCCTCACCACCAAAACCGTGATGACTGCACCCATCTGAAAGTGGGCTCACTCAGAAGAACAAAATTTGTCCGCCCCGCCAAACACAATATCATTTTTCTTATTTGGGGATATTCACAAGAGAGGAAACCATGGAGAGAAGGAAGAGAGTAAGAATAAACTGACATAAACATAGAAGGGGACACTCGATGCCAGATGGAGTCAAGGTAGGGACATGGAGAATGGAGCAGATGATGATCAGAGAATGCGAAGTATGTGAGAAAATGTAGTCATATATCCCAGTGCTTTGTATGCTAGTCATAAAATAAAAGAAATCGGACTCACAGTCTGCATGCACCAAGCCTCCAGTGATTACATTTGTTTGGCATTATGGGAGACTCATAGGGATCTGTGGTCACAAGAGCTATAGGTAAGGATCTGTTTACATATCCTTGCATTGTGATTTAATAAATTTTAGACTGAGGAGTTGTGCTTTAATGTCTTAATTGAAGTAGTAGAAGAACCTATACCTTAGGATGTAGTAGACTTTCTCTGCACTGCCAAGCAGCTCCCAAATCATGACACAGAGAAATATTATTAGTTATGAACGCTCAGCCTTATCTTAGGCTCATTTCTTGCTCTCTCTTAATAACTTAAATTGACCTGTTTTGCCTTGGGGCTTTTTAACTATCTTTTATTGTGGATGTTCTATTCCATGTCTTTCCGATTGGCGGCTGCTTGAATGGCTGGCCCTGGGTACCTCCCCTTTGTTCTCCTGCATTCTCTGCCTACTTATTCTCTCTGTCTATCAGCCCCACCTATTTCTCTACTGCCTAGCTACTGGCTGTCCAGTTTTTTATTAGACCAACATATCAGGTGCCTTAGGCAGGCAAGGTGAAACAACAACACATCTTTATATAACTAAACAGGTGAAGCATGAACAAATACCCACATCAAATATAGCATATTTTATATCATTAAACAAACACAATATAAACAAATGTAACACATATTTGCTTGGTTAAAGTAATATTCCATAACATATGTATGTTAGCCATTTCCCATCACTGAGACAAAACCTGAGAGAGTCATCTTACAGTGACGTCAGTTCTGGCTAAAGTTCTCAGAGATTTCAGGCCATGGTGTCTTAATTGCAGAGTTTCATATCTGTGGTGGAAGTGCATAGGGGAAGAGGTTAATTTACATTATGATGGTCTAAAAGCAAAGAGACAGAGAAGGGCTCCCAACATTCCCTGCAAGGGAACATCCCATCCCCCATCTCCCCAAATGAGCTAACTTCCTTAGCTAGTACCCACATCTTAAAAGTTCTGTAACAGAAGGAATCCCTGAGCAAATTCTCCTAGTTGTCCAAGTCGAATATTGTGACCACACATTTGAGCAATATGTTGGCTACACGTATTACTAGCCCTGCCATCAGTGAGACCACTGACTAGAGGCAGACAACTGACTAAAGCAATTCTATAGAAACCTGAAATATGCAATCTTGTTCAGAAACAATTAACTTTCCCCATTCTCTGGAAAAATGTTTTCTTCCAGTATCTTCCCTGTGCTCCAGGAGAAAGCAGTCTTTCTCTTTCCCTCCCTGTTCTCCATAGAAACAGTCATGTAACTTCTGTAGCCTGATATACAGCTGCAGATTTAACTATTCCTTGCAAAAACAAACAAACAAACAAACAAAAAAAAAGAGATGTATCATGAGCCTTTCTGATCGGTAACAACTTTTAGATTTATATAACACAGAATATTTAGGGATCTTCAAAGTACAGCTCTTTGAATGCAAAGTCTCTGCCTCGGGTGAACGGACCAATCTGAGCTTGCAGCTGCCCTGTTACTCACCTGTGTGATACGCCTTTCACAACTCTGCATAAACCTTTGCTCATCACACCCATGGCACAATGGTGTTTGTTGATGACATTTCCAACTTTTTTGGTTTGACAGTTTTCCAAAACATCTTTTCCATGGCTCCGATATCTTCTCCTCAAGCCAGTGGCCTTTCCAATGGTAAATGTTGGCTCACTGCTACTGTTCCATCACCCCCCAAGAGTAATGTGGCCTGGGCTACACGCTTTTAACATGGGTGTTTGGGGGGTGTTCTCAATGCAAACTATAGAGCAATGTGGAAAATCAAATCAAGAGAGGGGGAGCTGATAAGAGTTGGTAGATAGGAAAGAAGATGATAGAAATATGTGCTTCAAGGATTAACCTTTCATAAAATATGAAAGTTAAACAAGTAAATGATGATTAGATTTTATTGTTTTCAACCTTAAAATATAATTTAAATATTAGCAAAATAGATTAAAATACATCTTGAAACTAGGCTTGGTTTGATTACTTTTGAAATTTTTAAAAATTTTACTGTTTAAAATGGTGTTTAAATTTAAACCTATTTGATCACGTTTTTCCTTCCCCCAAGTCCTTCCAGATTCTCTCTGCTTCCCCCCACACAACTTTGAGTTCTTGCTCAAAACATAAAAACCCAATACAACAAGAAAACAAAATAAAACCACACCCCAAAAGAAAAAATTAAACAGAACACCAAACTGTAATCAAATAAACACACACAAACACACACAGAGAGACAGACACTAAAAAAAGCCTCTAAGTCCAATTACATGTTGGTCAACTACTCCTGACTGTGAGACCTGACTTGTAGTGGTTGATATACCGAATGTCATTCTATTGGAGAAAACTGATTTTTCCTTCTCCCAGCAAATAGAAGTAACAGTTCAGTTGTTAACAGTTACCCTAGTAGCTCGGTTTTCATTCATTCAATCATTCATTTAAAAACAAATCACAAAATCAAATATAAGATAAAACAAAAACTAATACATCAAAGTTGGATAAGACAAACCTTCAGAATAAAAAGAGCCAAAAAAAATCAAAGACCCCACTTATTCACACAGTGAGAATTCCCAGAAAAAAATAAAATTGGGAGCCAAAATATATATTCAAAGGATCTGGTGCCAACCTGTTCAGATACTGTGCATGCTGCCTCGGTCTCTGTGAGTTTGTATGAACTGTGCTCATGTTGACTTAAAGGGCCTTGTTTTCTTGGTGTCCTCCATACCCCCTGGGTCTTCTACCTGTTGGAATGGCTAAGAGCAATAAAACCTCATCTTCACAAGCTGTTTTATCACTGTAGTGTATGATATCTTGTTTGTGTTCTGGCAAAGAAAGCCTGCCTGCAGGACAGAGTTAGTTCCTAGTTAACCATAGACGCAAGGCAGTAGTAGGACACATCTTTAATCTCAGTACAACTGGGAGATGGAGACAGGAATTAAGGATCACACTTCGCCATTGAGTTAATTATTAATGTGTTTGCTATAGATAAATGTTAGCCACATTTAAAACTCTATGGATTCATCATAAACTCATAAAATGAACAGTTTCTGGGGGCAAAAATTTGGAAACTTTCCAATATTCAAAAAATAGTAAATGATGAAATATACATAGCATTTTATATATAATGATATATATGAAAAACTTATGAGAATATATGAGCTTAGGCTTCCTTAAAATCTCAGATATATTCAAGTTTCTTAGCAATTCCTCAAAGATAATATTATTTTATTGCAATAGCAATATATGCATATTTATTTTAGAAATAAATGCTTAGCAAGGAGTCTCTATTTCACAGTTTGACATAGTTAGTTAATGATTAATTAGATAAATACTATTATTACTTGGTGTTTAATCCCGAAGGAAAAAACAAAGCCTGTTTCAAAATACTAGGTGAAATAAATTACATATTTACTTACAAGGCTTCTAAGTTTCCCAGGAAAATGCTAGCATAAGTTATGTCACTTTCATAACAGTATCCATAATCAAATGTTCCAACACTCTTCAATATTTTCTGATATGGGAATATATATATAATAAACAAAGATAAAACAAGGCAGTGCAATGCACAGAGTTGCAACCCATGTTCACTCGTTTCCAAATGTCCGTGTGAATAATTCAGCGCAATCAATATGTAAAATGCTAAGTTGGGCAACAAAGGCAGATGGAAAACTCTCTCAGGCAATAGATCTATTTTAACAACACTGACAACATTCGGTTCCAGAATGAAAATCAAGGTAGTAACTGGTGATGAAGTTATATGTCTTTGTGAATTTGAATTCCCAGCATATCTACTAAGTATGCATCAAGAGAAAACAATATAAAGACAGCAGCTGATGGTGGTTCTTATTTCACAATAAACAACATAATTGATCTTATTAGGACCTCAAGAAAGCACAAGAAAAACCAGGAAATCCATTTTTTATGCCATTTGGAAAAGAGTTGCAGTAAGGCTTCAAAAACAGGATAAAATGTTAGATAATAGTCAACACTAAAGCTAATTTAAGAAAATTAAAATCTGCTGCATCTAACGTGGTTTAGACAAGAATAAATGAAACTAACATTCTTGTCCATATTATAACATAAACTAATAAAGTATCTAAGTATATCAAATTTTAAATTTGTGAATCTATATAGTGTTTTGCAAATATAGTACACAAATCATGAATTAGTTGCTTATTGTATCATTTTATGTGTTTTCTTTTTTCTTATGCCCATGAGCAGCCTGTATATAGCGGTTCTGTTGAACTTGTCTATATTGGGTTTCATGGTCTAAGTTGATGAGGACTACTGACCTCAAAAAGGCACAAGATCTCATTACAAATGGTTGTGAACCATCATGTGGTTGCTGGGAATTGAACTCAGGACCTTTGGAAGAGCAGGCAGTGCTCTTAACTGCTGAACCATCTCCCCACCCACCTTATTTTATATGTACATACGTATTGTTTTATATATCCTATATAATGCTCATTTTGGAGGAAATGATTAAAAGCTTCAGGACAATTGTCATTTTTCCATTCCTTTGTGAGGATTTTGTCTCTTGATTTTTTAATTTTATTTTATTATTGCTACTTGTGTGTGTCAGCACACGTATGTGTCTGTTTATGCACGCATGATGAATATGTGTAAATGTGAGCACATGCACGCCACAGAATGTACGTGAATGAAAGAGGACAACTTTCAGGACTTCATATGGAAAAACAAAAATCCAAATTAGCCAAAACAATCCTGTACAATAAGGGAACTTCCAAAGGCGTCACTCTGTTTTCTGATTGTACATACACCTGGAGCTAGTTTACAATCGATAGGCCGATCTTCCTTGATTTCAGAATGTGTTTCAGGCTATGTTCAAATAGAAGTGGAGAATCATCAAGAGGTTGTTAAAGGGAATAGCTTTTTACACTGTTTAAAGTAGGTACATGCAGCCTAACACAGGTGAAGGTCTTAGGTGTCTATGTGCATTGATAGGAGAAGGTTATGTGCATACGGCACATGCAGATAAAGGTTATAAGTTTTCAAGAGCACTGTCAGAGGAGTACAATGTATGTAGCCAAAGCCTAGTGAAACATTAAATTGATAAGCTATTTGCTGCATGTGTCTGCCTTGATGATTTTACAAACATGAAAGAAGACCTTGCATGATGATACATGCCTGTGATCCCAACACTTGGAAAGCCAAGGCAAGGGGTTCATCATGAGTTTATTCCAAACCCAGGATTTGATGTCTGCCTGAGCTACATAGCAAGACTTTGCCTCAAAATAAAAATAAATAAGTAAAATGAAAAATGGAAAAAAATACATATGGAAGGCTAGCCACATTAAATTGTAATAGGATTTATAATAAATATATTTATAATAAAACTCATTAGTAAAACATTTTATATGTCACATGACAACCAAAACTTTTACCAACATAATTCATGGTCAGTGGAAATGAGACTGAGGTATATAATGCACTGAGATGTTTTAATTTGATTGCGGTGATGCAATTTATTATTTTAAGCAAAACCTCAATACAGCTGACATTCCCAATCTACAGTTCTAGCCAACTGATAAACACTTCATATAAAATTGGGAAATTATCCTGTGAATATCCAGCTGTTTCAACATAATCGCGGGCGCTCCTGGAAGATAACAGAGACAAAAAGATCACTGTCACATGAGAAAGACACACTCTGTGCCCTCAAGATGTCTCAGCTCATACAGCACTTCCTGAAGCCTGGCAACTTGAGGTCAATCCCAGGAACCCCCATAAAAGTGGAATGAGAGAAGCAACTTCACAAGCTTGTCCTCTGTTCTCATGCATGTGCCACAGTACACCTATGTCCACATACATACATCGGGCCCACACAACAAAAATAAACAAGTAGATACATTTTAAATTAATAAGAAAAGAAAGTCCCAAGAAGTCATTCTTATCTTTGAAGGTGAAAAGAAAGCATAAGCAATTCAGGAAACCTCTAAAAACTGGAAAGGGGTAGCAACCACAGATAACCAGTTCTCCTCGAGAGACACCAGAGAGCAGGAGAGTCTTATAAGCACTTTGTATTAGAACAGAAGGTCCTTTCAGACCTCTGCCCCAAGCATTTGTAAGGTAATGAATTTGTGTTGTTTCATGGCACTGTTCATAGTCACTTGCTCCAGCAGTGACAGGGAACCACTATGTCCATCAGATAACCTGAGAGTTGTTAGTACTTCAGTATCCTCTCATTCCCAACTTCAGGGATGTTGCAGCCAAAGCAACCTTTTATACCTCTACTCCTTCCACGGAGACCCCACCGGCCAGAAAGAAGACAAACATCCTTGTCAATTACAGACCACAGGGAAGTTCCGCTGTTAGTCAGGGGGAGTGAGGGCAGCTGGATCACAACACAGGAAGTTAGATCAAAACCAAATACTTGCCATATTCTAGAAAGATGGCAAAATATAGATAATATGATGACTGAACTAAGTGAATTAAATCACTGGCATTTGGCACATAAACAATACTTGGGGGCCGTCTGTGTTTCATCAGAAGTACATATATTAATATTCTCTTATAAAATCGACAATAAGGGAGTTAATTTGGTAGCCTGGGTCCCTTGATGAGGTTTCCTGACTACATCTACTATCAGTGGAGGTCCTTAACACTCCAGGGAACAGTCTAAGGTCACAAGAATCTGGGGTGAAGGCCAAGAGAAGAAAAACAAAGGAGCGGGCCTCGTCCTGGTCTTGCAGCCGGAAACTGGTGAGATCCTCCTGAGATTTTCTCTCACTCTGGCAGTGACACGTGACCCTCCACTCAACCCGAAAGTTAAGCTGGGGGAGCTCATCAGCTGTGTGAAACAAGGAAGCCATGCCTCTGATCCCTTCCTCTCCCAGAACGTTTCCCATGGGCTCCTAACTGCTGCGTTGCTCTCAGGTTTAAACCTGACTTCTTCCTACTCAAAAGAAAGAAAAGCAAGAGTTGCAGGAAGCAGTGCTTTACTGGTCCTAATTTTTCTCTTGGTCTATGGAGGTTTTGTTGTTTCGCATTTGGGGGTGGGGCACCTACCAAGGTTCCCTATCATTCCCAATTTAATTCTTCTCCATAACTCTTAGAAACTTCCAAGACTTCTTCAATATGTTTAGATTTATATATTCTATTTATATTAAAGAAAAATGTGTACACAGTACTAAGAGATCCTATGCACCGTGCTCCAGTAACCTCATTTATTAACGATTGCTATTGTTTCAAGTTAATGATTTGGCTAACTGCCATATAATGGATTAAGATCTTAAGACAATCATCATGATTTGTCAGTTTCTGCCTCCCCCACATAGACATTAAATTCATCAATGAAATGTATTATGAATATTTTCCCTTCTAGCTTATAAATTTGTGACATTTTGTGTTTAGTATTAAAACTTAATGTTGTACTCCATTTTCATACATGGATGTAATCTACATGAATAGTAGAAAAAGACAAGATCTTCTGAGAAAAAGTATGGGGACCTCAGGAGAGGGTTGAAGGGGAGGGGAGAGGCAAGGAGTGGAGCAGAGAAAAATCAATAAAAAATAAAAAACATAATAATAATGTTGGCTTGAGGTCCACAATCCTTTTCCTCACTTTTTATTTAATGCCATATTTCTGTCCCTAAATACTATACAAGAAATAACATTATCCTATTACACCTACTACATAGATCTCTTTATATCTCTTTTACCAGAGATATTTTCTCTAATTATTAAAAATTCAATATTTTTAGCTTCCATACTTAAAAGTTTACATTTCCAATCATAAAATGAACACTCAAATGGAAATTAATTAAATGTAGAATTAATCTATATCTTAATAAAGTATAAATTATTTAGTGACTATTTTAGTTTACACAGGAATGTCTCTCATCTGGGATGATTTGGGGTGTCCTCTAGAGAAACAGTCTACCAGCATTTGGGGAGCTAGAGAGAGAAGGATGCCCAGTGTCGCTGTTCTGTGGACCCAGCCCTAGGATCTGTGAAGGTAATTAATTCTGGCAGTGACACATACCCTTCCAAAGGCCCTGTTTAAAATGATCATTTGCTTGTCCTGAAAGGTAGAAAGACAATTCCATGTCCTAAACAAAAAGTTGGGCATTTTCCTAGACTGGTGCAGGAACCACCAGCATTATTGGTCTTTAGCTGGTCAAACCTTTAACTTGTTTTCCTCGTGGAAGTGAGAAAAAGAAAGGTTTCCTGCAATGACATTTTCCTTTGCATCTGTGTTTTGTAGCTTTATGTAGCAGCCTGAAGACTGCTTAGGGCAGAGGTAACTAACTGTTGCAGCTTCCCCGGGGTTTTGTGACACAGAATCTGTGCCAAGGAAATGTCTTGGGAGGTTTTGGCACTGTTCCAGGCCAGGCCAAAGGTTTATGAGAAAAAAATCTACCTCAGAAATGTTTATTATAACGAGTAATATTCTCACCACAATAAGTGAAATTCCAAATTAAGACTTTTGCCAAGTCCTCACTGAGGACTTTTGAGATAGATCAGACCAACTTCTGACCTTTTCTCAAACAGGACCTGCCAAGATCTCTGAAGTTCTTACTTCATGTCTGCTAAAACAAATCCCCTTCTGGAGATTACAGTCGTGGCTTATTCTCCATTTGGCAAGAAATGCCAGGCTCCTCGGATTTCTATCTAAATTCTTCTCTCGTTGTAAAAGAGCTATCTCTGTTTTATGTTGAGTAAATTCTAAAATTTCTCTCTTTTAAACAATACCCAGCCAAGGACCAATATTTTTTCTTAAATATTTTTAAATGCGTCATATAAATGTTTAAACCCATAAACTCACATCTTATAACATCCTAAGTGGATTTCTATGACTTTATTATCAGCATTTCATTCAGTTTTTTTTTAATCTCAGCTCCATGTACATACAGATATAATTGCTATTTTCCCCAAGTGTTTGGCACGGCTACAGGAAAAAAAAAGCAGAAAATATTTAAGACTTGGGGTGATGTCCTCTACATCTTTGCTTCTGGTTTGACACACTCCTCACATTCCTTTTGGTTTGACACATTATCTTAGTCCAATTAAAGAAATTCAGTCTTCTAAAAGATGCTGCCAGAGAGTCAGTTTGTTCAGAAAAGACTCCTGCAATATACAACTGGATATTGTAGCCAAAAAGTTTGGTTTAGCCAAGCAGGAGTAGTAGTCTTGGGACTGGACATGAAGTTAAGGGTGTGTTCTCAACTGAAGTCAAGCCCCGATTGACAGGCTCAGAACACCTGTTTCCCTTGTGGTGGGAACAATGACTTGCCAATCTCCTTCATCCCAAAGATGCAATGCCAAAGGCTGGAAACCAAACAGCTTCCTTCGTCTCTCTTCAGCTGTGGCTACTACTGGCAAGCTAACATCTGTCATCTCAGCCTTGGTTCTATTTCAGGCCACAAAGACTGTCTGATCTAGCCAGTGGTGAAGTATGTAAGCCTTCCAAACACCTGAGTCCTGGCTTATCACAGTGCATCTGCCATTCACCACATGAAGGGAGATGGGGTGTGTAGTTTTAACTTAAGTGGTGTTTAACTATCAAATATCTTAAACTGAAGTGATGGCACCTAACTAAACCATATTTGAAGGGCCAAATTCTTTTGTCTTCACGAATAAAGAGAAACAAGGCTTCAGAAAGTAACGACTCAATCAATGTAATATGTCCTTTGAGTATCACATGAACACTGTTATGTGGGTTGTACTTTGTATAACTGTGCCGCCAATAAAAATTGAACGATTAAAACCAAATCCCTGATAAGTAAGAATAAGTTCCTTGAACAATAGAATAGGAAGGGGTAGTGAGTGAATGTAAATCTTCACTGTGGGAGGTCTACACTGTGAAAGATAAGGTGAGCACATTTACAGAGCTCTGATGACTCTGGATTTAGCCGTACTTCAAAAGATCTTTGGCACTCTGTTCCCCCAAGACCAATCCCTCAGTCTCCTCCCTAGCACCGAACATCAGCTGTAGCCTTCGCTCCCTGTGGCCCATTTCTTCTGTGGCTCCCGCAGACCATCCCCCCCTAACCTCCCTTCTCCTAGTCCTTGCTGTATCCCAGCCAGCAAATCCAGAAGGCATATCCTGCTAAAACACAGACCACATCTGCCAGAAAACCAGATGGATTGTGCTTAGAACTTTTCCTGTTTACCCAGTTTTTCCCAGATCTAGTCCCATAGTCACATCATGAGTGCTGTAACAGAAAACCACCCATCTCTCTCCCTACCCACATCTCCTGCGGTTCCACAGACCATCCCCTCCTAAATTCTGTCTACTTATCACTGTGTCCCAGACCCCAACTTCAGTAGGCACCCCCTGCTAACTCATGGGTCACAAATCCCAGGGCAACAAGAAGGCTGAAGACAGACCTATGCCGCTCCTAAAATCCAATCCCCCTATCTCATCTTCAGCTCTGCAGTGGGAAACCTGCTATGGTCTCCCTTTCCTTTTTGCTCCCATCCCCAATCAATCACAAAGAACTTTTTTCTCCAACTTTCCTTCCTCCAATTCATCTCAGTTACCCAGATTCCAAGACCAACGGGCATTGCTTGTAAACACATTATCTGAACAGTCCAGGAAAGAGGCAAAAAACAGCCATCACACTCTGAAAATCCAGAGAGGAAACAGAAACAAAGGAACAAAACCACCAACTCAATAAAGACAAATTCAGAAATGAGCACCTAAACATATAATCATCCCAAACCCAGATACCTAGATACCAGTGTAAATACACAAACAACAACATCTAAAACAATATGTACCCACTAGAACTCAACTATTCTACCAGAGTAGGCCCTGAATATGCTAACATAAATGAAGCACAAGAAAAAGACCAAGAAAAAACCTTTATGAGTGTGATAGAAATCTTTAAAGAGAAAATGAATAACATTAACATCTTTATTGATAGAGCATGGCACAGATATAAAAAAGTGAAGAAGCCTCATTTTAGTTTATATTCAATTGGTACTTAAATTATACTTTTTTTCCTTTAAAAATGAGCATGGTTTGTATCTGACAATTAGGTTTGCACTACAACTCACTGACAAGGGAAAAGCCAAACATAAGCCTAGGAAATCAGAATACCAGTTCAAGTCTGTTTATTAGCTTGCTCTGCGAGAAGTAAGCAGTGGATTAGAGGGAATTAACTCAGTGATTCATTTCCAGGGCTCTGTAATACATGATAAAATCCATGTGGACTAACTATCCCCAGCAATAGAATCTGCCTGTATTGTCATTTGTTTGTATCAATTCAAATGAGAAAATGGGATCATAAATGCTGCAAAACTTCAATTGTAGGCACTTGACTTAATTGTGACCTTAGAGGAAGACTCCATGAATTGCTAACATTCATAGCATGATCCTTTCCCTTACACCCAGGAGCAGAGTATTGGGTAAATACATGGATAGACTGGATAAGAGTTTATGAATATATGCTATGCACCAGTATCACACGGTTGCGGGTTATTCACCAGAGAAGAATGCTTAGACATGGGCTTAAAACAATAGAAAGTCTTTATTAGCCGATTGGTGAGTGCACTGGGTGTTCAGGGTTCCAGTGCAGCATTGAGCCTTTCTCAGGATGAGCCTTTAAGCACAAAAAAAAAAAAAAAAAAAAAAAAAAAAAAAACAAAAAAAACCATGTTCTGGGTTAACATACTTCAGTTAACAAGAACAGTTAGCCAGAAGCAGAGCTACAGAAGCTAACGAACAAGGTTAGTATGTTTAGAGGCTTTCCCAGAACTATATGGACTTTGCTAGATTAGACCTTTGTTTTAGTTTTGGAAGGTGGTTCTGTCTACATGCTGGGTTTGACAGCCTGAATGGCATTTCCATCGTGGAATCAATTGTACTGTCTCAGGTGTACTAAGCTCAAGGGCCCTGTTACAGAGATCATTTAGTAGATAGCAAATAGTAATCTTATTGAAGCTATTATGTCTTTGAGTGTAAGGAAAAAACTTATGGAATGAGAGTAAGTCAAAGATGGTTTTAATCAAAGTTTTAATAGCTACTGCTTTTCTTGGGAAAGTCATTTATAAAAATATGTATAAAAATTTAATCTTCTAGCCTTTGATTTTAAAATAAAGATAATTATGCCTATGCTATTGCATAGTTATGGTGTTTAGGCATAATATAGACAAATATAGGTATGAAGTAGTCATATTTTCTAGAAGCAACAGATATTCTAATGAATGAAATGGAGTAAGGTTAATATGTGAAAATTGTACTGTTATTTACATGTGGAGATAGATTATTTTGTCTTGCAAACTTTTATGTCAGCTTGGGGTCATAAGAATTGCTAAATTTAATTGCATTACCTGGCTATAGTATACCTTTCACAACTTTCAATGTAAGCAAGATTACAGTTCAAGAGTACCTCTTAGTTTTTTCTATTTAAAGCATACTTTCATGGCTGATAACTTTCATAATTATATATTTTCTCCCTAGTTAAGTATTTCAGAGTAAGTTTATTTGTGAACGTATAAACATTCTACACTGTTAGCCACACAGACTCTCAATAAAATCTTATGTAACCACGGGCACGTGACTGTTGATACTGTTTGCTGTATTGCGTGGAATTTGTGGAATGTGATAGTAGTCAAGAAATGGAATTGCTCATTGAACGAAATTACAGTATCATCTTAACAAAAGTTAGTATTCTATACCTGGGATATTTCTTAATTTAAGTGCAGGTGGGCTTAAACACCGTGTTAATAGTTTTAGATAATCTCTTCATCTCTCTTACTCCATCTTTGTCTCTCTCTGTCCCCCTCTGCCACCCTCCACCGAGCATATTTTAAATTAAATTTATAATTGGAATTCTTAATTTTTTGCTATGAAATTACAAGTATGGTTCACTTTGCACTGATTGACAGGTAAGCCTGAATGCAATTTACAAAAATCTGTTTTATTACATGTAAGATTCCTTACATAGGATTTAATTTAAAATCATTCTTAAATTTTTTCATGTTTCAGTTTTCTAATAATGTTTTATACTGTACTTTCAGCTGCTAATCCACTTTGAAATATTTTATAGTATTTGATTTTTTTAATTTTAAATTTGGCTTGTGAAAGTTTTTTCAGAAGAAGAAATACATTGGCTTTTCCTATGAGTTTAGTTGCATGAATTTCTAACACTAAAAATATTCATATAATCCCCAAAAACTATGTACATAAAATTTTTCAGAATAAATTTGGAAACAATATTCTGCACTTATCTGTGAAATCCAGCCAGTGGAAATCCAATTTATATATCATAAAGCCTAATATATATGCAATACAGTGTTATCAAATCTTTTTTCTTTTTTTTAATGATAATAACATTTTTTCACACAGTGTTTTCTGATTATTGTTTCCTTCTCCAAACTTCTCCCAGATCCTCCCCACCTGTCTAGAAAACAAGCCAGGCAAACAACAAAGCAAACAAACCAGATTTAAAAAAAAAAAAGAAAAAGAATAAAGAAAATTAGCAAAGAGAAAGTACAAGAAACACACACAAAAATAAAAAATCCATATAAACACAAAATCAGAAACTGTAACATACAAGCAGAAGGTCAGTAAGACCCCCAAAAAATGTCCAAACAAAGCAATATGAAGCAAAATGTTATCAAATAATAAAATGATGCACCATGGTGAAACTCTGCAAGGATTAAAAAAAAAAGCAGTCATTTTTTTCCTCAGAGGAGCCTCCAATCTTAAATAATAAGCCCTAAGCAAATGCAAATAAGGGCAACACTGATTGAAATACGTAAACATATATTACTGAGTATATCACAATAATTACAGAATGAAAGGGTCATAATTAGAGCAGAGATGAGTGAACAGAGGAGGGGTTGGAGAGAAAAAGAGGAAGATGGGAAGACTCCAGCAGAAAGAAGCAGGAGCCACGGAAGAGAGAGAGCTGCTTACTGGCTTACATTCCATGGCTTATTACATGTGCTTTAACAATCAAAACTGTCTGCTCAGTCCTGGCACTGCTAACAGTGGTCTGAGTCATCATCCTACATCTATCATTAAACAAGGAAAGACCTCCACAGACTTGCTCACAGGATAATCTGAGGGAAGCAACACCTTAACGGAGGTTCCCACCTCCCAGACGAATTTAGTGTTAAGCTGACACAAACCACCTCGCACATATGCAATAACACTTTGTTAAGATAATTGTACGATTGTTCATTTTTTTTGATTATTCCATTAACAATAGTTACACTTTTCTATTTTCTAACTTAAAAAAAAAAGTCATTTCTAGTGGGGTGCTTTCTGAACTGTGTTTGCTAAGCTTTTATTTCTCCAAGTGAGCTTGCAATATCCATTCTGTCCAGGGCTATTCAACGTGTTACTAAAGATAAAGTAAATAAGAGGTGTAAGACTTGCCAATGTGAGAGAAGATGGCCAGTAGGGAGAAATGGCACTTTCCTATGTAGGCACGAATGTGAAATAAACGTATCTGGTGAGTGTCACTAAGGAAAGATGACAGGCCTAAAAAAAAAAAAAAAAAAAAGCCAGGTACACTCACGGTAATCAGCAGACATGAGAGACAAAATAGGAAAATACTAAGCATGACATTTATAAGGCGAACGACAGACTCAAATTCAGCGGAAAATCTCCAACTGAGAACACCAACAGCAGAAAAGGAGAGAATTCCCCATCTTCTCTAGATATGGGTCTGGCCAGGTCAGGACTACAGACATTGAAATCTGTACCCGGAATCCAATTTAACCAACGCATGGAGACTTAGTACTGCAAGGAGGAAGAGGATATCCTGGAATCGGGGGTACAACAATATCTGAATGGCTCAGATATTCATGAGGGAAGCCTGACCCCTGCTGAGTTCAGGCAGAAAACAACCCCAGAGGCATCCTGTTGGGATCCTGTACAGCCTACTCATGAACCTGGTTTAACAAGTGTGAACTGATCCTGAGGGGACAAGAACCTCTCTCTACATCACATTACGATGAGAACACTAAGTACACAGAGCAAGCCATAGAACAAACAGAACAAAAGTGGCAACTTGGGTGTAGAATAGAACCCAGCAGAAGAGCAGACTTCTCATCGGAAACAAAGCATCAAGGAATCTGGAATGACATATTCCATCTGACAGACAGGACTGCCAACTCTGATACCGTCTGTAGGTCTCTAGCAAAGCTACCAGAACTGGGAGAGAAAGAAAAACTGTCCGTGCTAAACAGAACTAGAGAAGCTCATGGCAACTAAGCCAGTTCTATCGAAGTAGGTCCATGATGGGAAAGGAGATGCTGTTTGATTGGAAGTGTCACCTCAGCTCCCTGGCACCAAAGACAAAAAGTCTGGAGTATTTAGCTGGGAGCTTCACCCTGGCTCCTGGCAAAAGCTCTCTCTCCTGGGAGTTGCCTCAGTCCAAACTCCACCTCCAAGAAAGCCCGCCAAATGGTAACCTCTACCCAGGGAAAGTTAAGACCACTCCCACGGGCTATTTAAACTGCCCCTCAGAGAATAAACACTTGGTCTCCTCTCATTCCTCTTTAGTGGTCATTTTGGTTTTCCTCCCCCACACTGGAGCACTGGCATCCATTAAACCTGGGTATCTTTTAATTTGGTCTGATTTGGTCTGATTGGGATTATTTGCATCGATGAAGAGATTTGTTGGTCAGAAAATACTTAACATTTGAAGAACCCACAAGTGGGGGGGAGGGGGTTGTTTTTCCCACTGGCCCAGGGCTAGATGGAAAATGCCCTTCTTGCCCATGCTCTCTGCTCTCTGCCAGGCTAAGATCGGCTTGGTCTCTGTGAGTCCCCCTTTTTTTGAGTACATGCCTGTAGGACCCAGGGCCCATTTAAGTTTATGTTTGTCAATTTTCGGGTTTTCCTGTGTTAGTCACGGTCCGTGCCAGGTGCCCAATGCAAGCAGTGAGACTGTTCTCGCTGAGATGGGACTGAGTGGATAGAGATGTCTGCCCACTCATTTCTCATGACCCCCCACCCTGTTTTTGACTCAAGAGCCCTATCACAGTGGATGCATTGTGACAGGCTTGAGTCTCAAGTCTATTTGGCATAGACTTCTAAAATGGGCTCTTGCGATTCGATGCCAGATCCTCTAAATGCCCTTGGGCTGATTTTTACAAAAATTCTTTTAAATTGGGGCTAACATCTAACATAAAAATAAACAAGACTCCAAAAGCCCATGGTTCCTAGATGTGGTACTTCTGCCTCCACTCCCATTCCTCACTCTCCTCCTGCCTTCTCTGGCTGTTGGTCTCTCCCTGTTTGTTCTCTACAATGGATCTGGATCTGTGTCTCCCCCCCCCATCTTTCCACTTTAAAACTGTCTAGTTCTTCCGTCCCTTTTCTGTTCCCTCTTTTAGCATCTGCTAATCTGGTCCTTAATGGGACCACCTGTGTACTTCCCTGACTTCTGCCACCTACCTACGCTGGGATTTTTAAGTTGGTCAGCTGACACAGGTTCTTAAAAGAAGTTTGTTTGTTAAAATAATGTGGCCACAGTATGCACATTTTATGTCTATGTGTGTATGTGTGTCCATTGCCACAGTATGCTTGTTTGATGTCTGTGTATATGTGTGTGTGTGTTTTAAGATCCATAAGGCTTATAACTCCAGATTACAACAGCTCTGGAAAAAATTCAAACACGTGGGTAACCTTCATTTTGACCTCACCACCATCTTGAATAAGAGTACCCACATGCGTTAGTATTCTTTGACTTATTAAAATATTTTTTTAATCTTCTTACATTTACTACCATTGATAAGCTGTAACTAACTGGGTAAAGTACATGTCTAAATTTAGCTTATATGTCTAGTTTAAATATAACTAACAGGTACCCAAATTCTCAAGTGCCTTTATAGATCTGAGCTTATGACATTTAACAAAAAAGCCTTTAGCACAGAGACACGCCAGCTCCCACAGCATCCTATAGCTCCTTCAAAAAGATGCATGGTTGCAAAAGATCTTCCAAATCAAGGCTTGCCTTTGGGTATGGCAAAGCCACCCGCACAGCAAAAAGTGGCCTTCCACCTCTTCTGCTTCCTGGATGCTACCCAGAAGATCGATTGTCTCTTCCTGCCAAGATCTTCCTCCCACAGGAAAATCTTTAGGCCTCTTGTACTCCGCAGCTAATGGCAAGCACTGCTTCTAAGGACTAAGGAGAGACTTGGAATTGTCTGTGTATATAAAAAAAAAAAAGCTGTCTCATTTCTGCTCATTTATCCTCTTAGATCTGTCTAATAGTATTTGATGACTTAAGGTACTGGTAGCTCATTATCTCATTTGTTAATTTTCCTGTTAAAATTATAGACAGGTGTGCCTCTTTCACAGATTTCATGGTTTAGGATGAACAGGTTTTAGGTATATCTTAAATGATCCAAAGTTCTAGAATGTTCCAGTTGTCTTACAGATACCTGCAGGTTCCAAAAAAAAATGTCCCGCTGCTTTATCAAAAACACTGGTCTGGCAAAAAACTAACAGTGTCCAGAGCATATTTTAACCCCACCCATTTTCAAGCATATTTTACAGGTCACTCTTGCTGTCTGGGCCAAGACCAACTTACAGAGCACTCTCCAGACAATGCCAGCACCTGCACCAGCTCCCGGGACTTCACCATTAACTCAAAAGGACACCAACCAACTAAACTCTGGTTTTAAAAGGGCATATCTGCTCTTGTGTCTCACTTATAAAGCCTCACCTGTACAACCAGGGCACTTCTCGGTCCCATTCTTTCTGGCAGTTAATGACTTCCCATGGCTAGCCCCAATTATAGCACCAATAATAACAATATATGTTTTTCTCCTAGGCACCTGCCTTCTCATCCTCCCTCAAGAAACACATGCCTAATGTCTCCAAGATGACAGTAAACTGGATGCCTCTCCAGCCACACCTCTCGCTGAGCGTGAGCCCACCAACGTCTAGCTCTCCCCTCTCCCACATCGCCCCATGCCCAAAGGAAGTAGCCAGGCTTGAGCTGGAGCCCCTTTATCCAAAGAAAGTCAGGAATGTTTGGTTGGAAGTGTCACCTCAGCTCCCTGGCCCCCCTTTATACAAAGTGTCTGGAATATTTAGCTGGCAGCTTCACCCCATCTCCTGGCATAAGCTCCCTCCCCTGAGAGTTGCCTCAGTCCAAACCCCCACCTTTGAGAAAGCCTGCCAAATGGTAACCCCTCCCCAGGGAAGGTCAAGACCACTCCCACAGGCTATTTAAACTGCCCCCAGAGAATGAGCACATGGTCTCCCAGTTCCCCGCGGTCTCCCCCTTTCCCACTTCTCCTCTCTGTGTTTTCCCGGGATGCCCCAGGAGGGAGTATTGCCATTTATTAAACCTGGGCATCTTTTAACTTGGTCTGATTGGGATTATTTGCGTTGGTGGAGAGGTTTGTCAGCCAAGAAAGTACTTAACAAACACGAACTGTTCTTATCTCTTAGAGTCCAAACACTTCCCCATGAGGAGTAATGTAGGTTTGTTTATAAATGGATACTTTACAGAAACATCCCCAGACTTGGTCCCTTTTTCTGGTGATTTGGCTAAATGGGAGACTGGAATCAAAGTGGGGCTCCACAGAACAGGAGACAAACGTTCATCTGAGGTCTGCAGTCCATTTCTTTCTATTTGAAAGGCTGTTTTGGACACAAAATTGTATTCAATTTTTAATTGGATTTTTGGATTATTTGCCTTCTTAATATCATTTTCAGTTCTTTATACATTTTGGATAGTAACACTCTATAAGATGTGTAATTGGTAAAGGTCTTTTCCAATTCTGTAGGCTGTCACTTTGTTCAAATAATGGTGCCCTTTGCCATAGAAAAGCTTTTCAGTTTCATAAAGCTCTATTTATTTATTTAGTTAGTTAGTTAGTTGGTGTTTTGGTCTCTCAAGATAGTTTCTCTATAGCTTTGGAGCCTGTCCTGGAACTAGCTCTTGTAGACCAGGCTGTCCTCGAACTCACAGAGATCTGCCTGTCTCTGCCACCAGAGTGCTGGGAATAAAGGCGTGCACCACCCACCACCACAGGGCATGAAGTTCTATTTTTAATTGTTGGTTTTAGTGCCTGTGCTACTGGTATACTATTTAGACAACCTCTTCCTGTGGTAATGAGAGTAAGAATATTCTCCACTTTTTCTTCTATCAGATCAAAACAACTCAAAAGAAATGCTAGCATGGGAATGGAGAAAGAAAAATACTTATTGACTGTTTGAGCCAGTACAACCACCAGAAATCAGCATGAAGTTTCCTCGAAAACTAAAATATAGCTACCATATGATCCATTTAAACCACTCCTGGACATACCTCCAAAGGACTCTATATCCTACCCAAATATGCTTACCATTCCATTTTCATTACTGTTCTGTTCTCAATACAAAAATTAAAATAAAATAAAAACAGCCTAGTCATACACTAACTGATGAACAGATAGTAAAATATACACAAAGGAATATCACTCCATTTAAAGATAAATGAAATTATGAAAGTCACACGTAAATGGACGGATCTGGAAATAATGGTTCTGAGCGAGGTTACTTGGGCCCAGAAATATAGCTTCTGCATGCCTGCCCTCATGTGTGTGCATGTTATCCTTGAGTTCTTAGATGAATGTGTCTAGCTGGAGTACACAAAGAAATCAGAAAACTGGTAAGGTCAGGGGAGGATTTCAAGAAAACAGATGGTACAAAGGGTGAGAGGAGGAAAATGAAATAGGAAGGAGTATGGGGTGAAGAACGGAAGGGCAGGATAAGGAGCAGGTATGAGGAGGAGGAAGAATAACAAGCAAAACCTTTTAAGTCTCATAGAAATCTACTATTTTACATGTCCATAATATATATATATATATTACATATGTGTATAGGTATATATATATATATATATATATGGAAACAATTTAAATTTCAAAGAGTTGTTGTGTGTTGTGTATCAGGGAGCACAGCTTCTTTCAGACAGCATCTTCTATCAATGGAAAGAATCAGTGTCAGGAAAGGGAGGTCCCTTTCCAAGGTGGTAGTCAGTGGGTCCTATAGCTCACTCCCAAACCTTAAAGGCTATTGCAATTTCTCTGGGATACACTCCAGAATCTGATGGTGAAACTCAACTGCTGAAGACATTTGAGACACAGGGCATAAAGAAACGAAGTTAGTACTGATCTACAAGCTTCGGTGTTGAGGGCTAGATACACTGGAAAGAAATTTATGAGCTACAGCCATCAGCGGTCTAACAAGATTTGCTTCCCAGTGCAATAGTGGAATGATTGTTATGAGGATAACTAACTACTTTTTGATCCTGAAATTTCCAGCGTCTTGTGGTCTCCACTGCAACTGAAGCTTCATCTTCACCCAAGGCCTGCCCTGGCCTCTACAGGGAAGCTCTGAACCTGCCACACCATGCTGAGCCTCAGCAGCTCTCCACGGCCCTCGTGCATTCCAAAAGTACCATGTGACAGAGTTCTGCACTACACAGTATTTGACAAGTTCTGTTGGCAGCTTGAAGTACACTCTGCTCCTCACTGGAACAAATCAGCTTGTTTGGTCCCAGAAAATTTCACCATGCTGCTGCTTCTCTCTCTCTCTCTCTCTCTCTCTCTCTCTCTCTCTCTCTCAGTCTCACACTCTCTCGCTCTCTCACTCTCTCCCCCTCCCAGGGTTTCTCTGTATAACAGCCCTAGTTGTCCTGGAACTAGCTTTATAGACCAGGCCGGCCTTGAACTCACAGAGATCCTCCTGCTTCTGCCTGGATTCTGTACTGGGATTAAAGGCGTGCACCACCTCATTAAGCATTGCCAATTACTTTCTACCCCAGACATCCAGCACCAATAATCTAATAAAGGAAAGCTTTCACTTTCGCAGATTACTAATGAAAATATCACATAACTGACTCAGATATGCTAGTTGCTTGGCTCAGAAACTTCACGGGTAAGGCCTCCTCCATCTGGACCTCCGTCAACACTCTTATCTCCTTAACTGTCATAACAGATATTAATCCCTGAGCAAACAATGGTAGTTCTTATCCCAGAACCCTAAAATTAACCAAAATTCTTCCCCCCCAAATAACACTCATGGGTTATCACTCACGGGTATCAATTTGTGACCTAGTTTGTTTCCTGTTACTATGGGGAAAAAAAAACCTTAAACAAAAACAACCTACCTGTATGTTTGTGCATATGCGCATGTGTAAGTGTGTGCTGTGAGTGTGTGTGTGTGTGTGAGTGTGCGTGTGCGTGCATGCATGCGTGTGTGTGTGTGTGTGTGTGATCACTGAGAGAAGCCAGACCAAGTACTGTAGACAGGAACCGAGCAGATGGAATGGAATGAGAGACCATGGAGGAATACTACTTATTGGGAACAGTTTATCTTGTTTTCTTACAGAACCCAGGACCACTTGCCCAGGGATAGGATGGTCCATGCTAGTCTGCCCTCCCCCAATCATTCATTAAGATAACATCTCACAGACACAGTCACAGGCCAATGTGATGGAACCCATTCCTCAGTTTCTGTTTCCTCTTCCAAGGTGTCTCTGGGAACACGAAGTAGCACACTGGTGTTGTCCTGCTACCAAAACCAGTTAAGGATTCCATGAAAAATGAAAATGACAAACTAATGTTCATGGTTAAATATTTACAAAAAATGTGTAAACCAAATTCAAAATCACACAAAATTGTTTGCTCACCACAAGTGGGCTTTATTGTAGAGGTGAAGGTGTGGTTCAACATACATAAATCAATATATGTTGTAAAAAATATAAATGAACTCAAGCGAAGAAAGGAAGAAATCATAGGATTTTATTTTTCATTTCTCTCTCTATATCTTTGTTTTTCTGTTGGTTGGTTTGGTTGGTTTTGTTTGTTTGTTTGAAACAGGGTTTCTCTATGTATCAGCCTTGAACTCACAGAGATCAGCCTGTTTCTGCCTCCCAAGGGCTGGAATTAAAAGCATGCATCACTACTGCCCAGATCATAGGATTTTCTTAATAGATATAAAAATAGATTTTGACAAAAAAAAAAAACCCAACACCCTTCATGATAAAATTCTTCAAACAGGAAGAAATAGATCTGAACACAATAAAGGATGTATAAAGAGACATTTAAAAAGATATATAGTCTCTTGCCAACCCTAAGATGGCTCCCTTAATTAAGAAGTGTGCTTCCCTGCTCCCCTTTCCAGCCTTCCTTTATCCCAATCCTTCCATTTCCCCAAGTTCACCCCATCCTCCCCTTCTCCCTTTTCTCTCCCCATCTCCCCTTACCCCCCTCCAACCCCATCCCCAAGATCCCAATTTTTTGCCCGGCATTCTTGTCTACTTCCCGTAACCAGGAGGATAGCGATATGTTTATCTTTGGGTTCATCTTCTTATTTAGCTTCTTTAGGATATCAAATTGTAGACTCAATGACCTTTATTTATGGCTAGAAACCAATTATGAGTGAGTACATCCCATGTTCATCTTTCTGGGTCTGGGTTACCTCACTCAGGATAGTGTTTTCTATTTCCATCCATTTGCATGCAAAATTTGAGAAGTCATTGTTTTTTACCGCTGAGTAGTACTCTAATGTGTATATATTCCACACCTTCCTCATCCATTCTTCCATTGACGGACATCTAGGTTGTTTCCAGGTTCTGGCTATTACAAATAATGCTGCTATGAACATAGTTGAACAAATGCCCTTGTCATATGCTCGGGCTTCTCTTAGGTATATTCCCAAGAGTGGCATTGCTGGGTCCAGGGGTAGGTTGATCCCGAATTTCCTGAGAAACCGCCACACTGATTTCCAAAATGGTTGCACAAGTTTGCATTCCCACCAGCAATGGATGAGTGTACCCCTTCCTCCACAACCTCTCCAGCAAAGGCTATCATTGGTGTTTTTGATTTTAGCCATTCTGACGGGTGTAAGATGATATCTCAGAGTTGTTTTGATTTGCATTTCCCTGATCGCTAAGGAGGTTGAGCATGACCTTAAGTGTCTTTTGGCCATTTGAACTTCTTCTGTTGAGAATTCTCTGTTCAGATCAGTGCCCCGTTTTTTAATTGGGTTAATTAGCCTTTTACAGTCTAGTTTCTTGAATTCTTTATATATTTTGGAGATCAGACCTTTGTCTGTTGCAGGGTTGGTGCTCCCAGGTGCCCAGGGCGATGTCCCCAGTTAGTTCCTGGGGCAGCTGAGGATAGGGAACCTGAAACGACCCTATCCTATAGCCATACTGATGAATATCTTGCATATCACCATAGAACCTTCATCTGGCGATGGATGGAGATAGAGACAGAGACCCACACTGGAGCACCGGACTGAGCTCCCAAGTTCCCAATGAGGAGCAGAGGGAGGGAGAACATGAGCATGGAAGTCAGGACCACAAGGGGTGCACCCACCCACGGAGACAGTGGGGCTGATCTATTGGGAGCTCACCAAGGCCAGCTGGACTGTGACTGAAAAAGCATGGGATAAAACCGGACTCTCTGAACATGGCGGACAATGAGGGCTGATGAGAAGCCAAGGACAAAGGTATGGGGTTTTGTTCCTACTTCATGTTCGGGCTTTGTGGGAGCCTAGCCAGTTTGGATGTTTACCTTCCTAGACCAGGATGGAGGGGGGAGGATTTTGGACTTTCCACAGGGCAGGGAACCCTGACTGCTCTTCAGGCTGGAGAGGGAGGGGGAGAGGAGTGGGGGGAGGGGGAGAGGAGTGGGAGAAGGGGGGGAGGAGTGGGAGGCGGGGAGGAGGCGAAAAAAAATTTTTTTTCAATAAAAAAATAAATAAATAAATAAAATAAAAAGATATATAGAGAGAATAGATAAATAACAAGATAAACAAATAAAAGAGATATGAGTAGTAATGAGAAGTCAAAGTCTCCTTATTTGCAGGGGACATGATCATGATTTGACATGTAAGGGAGCTCAATGCTCTGCCAGAAAACACAAAGAACAGAACAGTAAATACAATTACAAGGAAGGAGTCAAATTAAAATAAAAAATCAGTGGCCTTCCCCTATACAACTGGCAATCATTTTGAGAAATAAATCCGTGAAATAATCTCATCATCAATACTTTGAGAAAATAATAACCTTGTGATTCACTTAATAGTGGAAGGGAGAGACTTCTACAACGAAAAGATCAAACTTTAAAGAAACTGAGAAACTAAAGAAAAGCCAAACATGGCTAAGAATATCAATAATAAGTACTGAGAAAATGTCCATTATACAAAAGCAAACATCCAATATTCAAAGCAAATCATTGAATGTATAGATTCAGCTCAGTCTGTTAAAATTGCAGTGTCGTTCCTCACTTACGTAGATAAAACCAATATTAAATCCTTAGGAAGCGCAAAAGACCCTGCATAGCTAAATCAATCCTAGGAAAAAAAATACTCCTCAATGAATCCCCATGCTACATTCTGTATAATGCAGAGCCATACAATTGAAACAAGCATGAAACAGTCTTAAAAAAACAGACATGTAGATAAAAGTATTCAAAGTATTGGAATTGAAGCCATGAAACTAAGTCCATGTGATTCCATCCCCCTCATTTTAGACAAACACCCCAGAATCATACGTTAGAGGAAAGACAGTGAGAGAGGAGGGAGATCTGACTTTCTGCCCCCCACCCCCTACACTCCCCCCCACACATCATTTGTTTGTATTGAAAGGAACTGTCTGCCCCCTGATAGCCTGGTGCCCGCTTCACTTGGTTTATCAATCGGGGGCAATGGAAACTGCAGGAAAATTCCTGGGCACTGCCAGAATTTACATCAGCAGCTGGGATGCCCTCCTAACCTCTCTAGAAAACTCAGAGCCCTGAAGCTTCAGCCTAGCCTGAAAATGCTCAAATCCCCAATAACATCACTCCAGTATTGCTAGTAGCAATAGAAACCAGGGGCTGATGGGGGATAAAAACCAGCTAGCAGAAGTGGGCTGCTAGGTGCGGATCTTTGGATGTTATACTGTAGTATTCTATGGCTGTAGAACTAAGGCTTCTTCCCTTCTGAGGACATTTCCTATTTCCCTCTCCTCCCCCTCCTCTCTCTTCCTCTTTGCCCTCCTGCCCTCTTCTCCCTCCTTCTGCCTTGCCTCATTTACATTTTTGGGAAAGGTCTTGCCCCATAGTCAGACTGCCCCGAAGCTTGCTGCCAGGATCACTGTGAACTCCAGATTCCTCCCTTGGACTCCCTGTTCCTGGGATTTCAGCTGCACCCACCTGCCTGACTTAACTTTGTTTTTTGTTTCTTTCAGTTGTTTGATTGGGAACAGCTTTCTCTCTTTTAAAGGCTGCCATGCAACCTTCTCTACTTCAAGGGGCAACTGAGAGCCTCTCTTTCCACTCTCAGGCTTGTCTCATGTGTCTAAGTGGAGAAAACTTCTTGGTTTAAGGGATCATGTGATTGGTTAAGCTAACCCATCTAGTTACTTTGTCTGAAGGCCCGTGTTTGAAAAATTCATTCCACCTACAAAATTTCTTCACCGAGGACTAAGATTGTTCTTTGACTAGACTGTATGAGTCTCCCAGTAACTGGGATTCTTGAGGAGCCATCTTGAAATTCTGCTTCCTACAAGGGTTTGTCTTTGTTTTGCCAGCAGCTGCGAGACTGTTGTGGATTCTTCTGTGTTTATACTGCTTGCTGTTCACTGAGATGTTGGAGTGTGGGTTTGTGTCGTTTGTGTCTTCTACCAGTTTGACTCTAAGCCACCCTCAATCTCTTTCAGCTCCCCGGTCACTTCTCCTCTCTTGTGCTCCTGAGAGACATGAACCGTGAACAGTGGACCATGGACAAAAGCATGTCTCATATTTTGT
Organism: Neodon shergylaensis; assembly: GCA_025134845.1. Lineage (NCBI taxonomy): Eukaryota > Metazoa > Chordata > Mammalia > Rodentia > Cricetidae > Neodon > Neodon shergylaensis. The sequence goes on along the minus strand of JABTXL010007442.1, from coordinate 28,023 downwards.
TACTTTTTACCTTAATTCTTTCTCTGATTCTTTTGAGATAAGTTTTATTGGCACGCCCTTCCCACCTTCATGTTTTTACTAAAACCACTGAACAAACCCTTAATTTTATGGTTTCTTTATATTCTTTCCTATTAAGAAAAAGTATGGGATTTCAGAAGCCAGACAGGCAAAAAGCTTTTTTGTATATTGATAAAAAATTCTGTTTTTGAAAATTTGGAGCGTACCTGACTGGATGGGAGGGAGGCTAAGGTCCATCGAATTCCTTGTAAGTTCTCTGTAGTTCCTAGCAGAGATGGAGGAGGAGCTTGTGAAATGAACCTGAGATTGTAAATGGTGGGTTGGTGTTTCCAGGATGCACATGTGGGATCGTCTCTTCAGCTGCTTTGCAATCTCCTTAGCCCTCTTCCATCCATGGTCCCAAATGCCATCTCAAGTACCAGGGACAGGTCCTGATTCCATCACTGGGAGTCCCACAAAACCAAGCTACACAAACTGTCACACATATGCAGAGGACCTGGCAAGGACCTATGCTTGCTTTTGTCTTTCTGTTGGACCAAAGTCTTTGAGCTCCCAGAAACTAAGCTGTCTCCCCATCAAGACTTTGGTACCCCCTGGCTTTATAATCCCTCCTCCCTCTCTTCAATAGGACTCCCAGAGGTAGGCCAAGTGCTTAGCTGTGGATCTATGCATCTGCTGCCATCCTTTACTGGATGAAGTTTCTCTAGTGACAGCTAGGGTAGTCATTAATCTGATTACAGTAGATGGCCAGTTCAGGCATCCTCTCCACTATTGGTGGTTTTAGCTGGGGTCATCCTTGTGGATTCCTGAGTTTCCTGGGCATCAGATTTCTCCCTAACCCAAATGTGACCACCCATCAAGATATCTCTTTTCATTACACTTCCCTTCCATCCTACCCCAACCTGCCCATCCTGATCACTCATGTTCTCATACTCCCATTCCCCATTTCCTCCACCACCACCCCCAGATTGCCTAGGAGATCTCTTATCCCTACAGAGCGAAATCCATGTGTCTCTCTTTAAGCTCTCCTTGTTACTTAGCCTCTCTGTGGCTGTGGATTATAGCCTGGTTATCCTTTGTTTTATAGCTAATATCCACTTTTGAGTGAGTACATAGCATGTTTTTCTTTCTGATATGGGTTACTTCACTCAGAATAATTTTTTTCTAGTTTCATTCATTTGCCTGCAAATTTCATTATGGCATTGTTTTTCTGCAGCTAAGAAATACTCCACTGTGTCAATGAACCACATTTTCTTTATTCATTCTTCATTCATGGGGCATCTAGGTTGTTTTCAGGTTCTGGCTATTACACATAAGACTGCTGTGAACAGAGTTGAGCAGCTGTCCTTTTGGTATGACTGAGTACCTTTTGGGTATATGCCCAAGATTGCTAGAGCTGGATCTTAATAACCTATGGTGTAGGTGTTAGCCTCAAGGCTGAAAATGAACATTACCTAATATTTTATCTTTTTAAAACTCTTATTACTACTACTCCTTGCAAAATGGCAAGAGAACAAAGGGATCTCTTGGTCCTCATTTTTGGTGTGCTCTACTTAGGATCATAGTGCTTCTGCTTTCCTGGTGTTATGTGGTGAAGGAGGAGGCCTTGCTCTCATATGACTTCGTCATTGCTGCCGTTTTATTAGTCTTTTTGTAGCAAATTCTTTCCACAAAGCTATGTGATTGCATAACCAGTTTCAATTTGATCTGAGAAGTGAATGCCTTGGCACTGTTGCTAAAACCGTCATGTCGTTTGACCTCAGAGAGTTCACCTACCTTTGTCTTACTGCTCTGTAGTCTATATATGAGATGCCATTGACTATCACGACACACAGGTTTGGAAAATTTTTATGATGGGGTGCAGAACTCTGTGCTTCGGATTCTTCTGTGTTCTATTTGCTTACTATGTTTATACACCTGTTCCAGAGAATATTGACGAACCCTGGAAAGTGAGATTCATGGATACTCTCATAAAAATGACATCATTTGTGGTAATATATTTTTTACTGGGGGAACTGGGATGCCATGTTATAAGTATATTTGAAACTTCTTTTAATTCAAAGTGTCTGAAAGAGATTTCTGTTTTCTTTTCTTTTTTTGTTTCTGTTTTTGGTATTTGGTTGGTTGGTTGGTTGGTTCCATTTGGTTTTGGATTGAGTTTTAGTTTTGGTTTTTGTTTTCAAGATAAGGTTTCTCTGTGTGACCCTATTTGTCATAGAACTTACTGTGTAGACCAGACTTGCCTTGAACTCAGAGATCTGTTTCCCTCTGTATCCTGAGTGCTGGTATAAAGGCATTCATCACCACCTGGCTTTCTTTATGATATGTAAATCAGATAATATTGATGTATAATTAATCACTAGAGTGTCTAACTGATTACCTACTGACACAGGGACATACAATGTTTATTAAACCGGTCCATGCAATGACCATATATCAACATCAGCATAAAAGAAATAGTCTTATCTACAAAGAACATTTAGAAATTGTCAGGAAGTTTGGATATGTTTAATCTTCTCAGTAATACCCAGGCTCATACAGTCCTTCAAAACTAACTCATTTATGTCCATTAAGTTTAAACTTTTGATGCATTTAATCATTTGTTGTTCTAGTGATTTTCTTTTTAGAGGTGGTTCTCAAACTTTTTGTTTACAGAAAATTTGCATATTCTTTGCATGACTGAGGCTTCCAAATAAATTTTTATTTGGGTATATATTTGGTATATTATTTGGATAATATTTGTCAATATTAACTATTGAACAAATTTTTATAATGATAATGATGTTGTCATTATAAGTTAGTAAAACCAATATATTTACAATTATACCAAATGTGTTTTAATAACATACAGAAGTGATAGTGGCATTTAGTCTATTTTCTCAGATCTCTTTACTACAATTTCACTCTGAAAAAGTTACTATTATTTCAATTTTATACATGAAAAAAAGTCAGCATACAGGGGCCTGGAGAGATGGTTCAGTGGTTAAGAGCCTGACTGCTCTACCAAAGGACCTGGGTTCAATTCCCAGAACAAACATGGCAGCTCACAACTGTCTGTAATTCCAGGTCCAGGGTACCTGACACCCATAGCAAAACATCAACGCATATAACATAAAAATAAATAAAAATTTTAAAAACCCACAATTTAAAAAATCAGCATATGAAATTAATACTTACTTTGAGATCAGTCTAGTGTTACAGTGCTTTGTATATATATGCATTGAAACCCAGTCATATTTTTATTGAAATTTCATATACTATATTCTGATGATGGTTCCCAACTCACATCACCTCCCACACACTCCTCACCTCCCCATCCATTCAATTCCACCCCTTCTTTCTTTCTTTAGAAAATAAACAGGCAAAAAAACCAAACAAACAGACAAAAAAAAAAAACCACAACACATACATATACAACTACAGAAACACAAAATTGGAGGCCATAAGTTACAAGGAAAAGACCAGTAAGATATTTTAAAATGCCTAAAAAAATATTAGACAAAAAAAACTGCAGAATACTACAGAGTTTGTTTTGTATTGACCATCTGTGCTGAACATGGGCCTACCCTTCAGTGTGGTTTATATACCCAGCAAGACTCCACTGGATAAAACTAATTTTTACAATGCAAGCAGTGATTGGTTTGAGATAGCTACTTGATTAATGATAGTAGCTCCTGTGCACTTCTCCTTCCTAGCACCAGAGCCCCATCTGGTTTGAGCTTGTCTAGCCCCGTGCATGCTTCCATGGTCTCTGCATCCTATGTGTGTCCATCCTGCTGTGTCTGGGAGACAGTCTCCTTGGAATCATCTATTTCCTCTGCCTCTTGTAATCCTTCCACCTCCTCTTCCATATGGCTCCCTGAGACTTGAGGGGAGGGTTTGATGAAGACATCCCACTTGAAAATGAATATAAAAAAAGTCTCTCACTTTCTATACATTGTCCAGTTGTGAGTCTCTGTATTTGTTCCCATCTATCACAGGAAGAAGCTTCTCTAAACATGGCTGAGCAAGACACTGATCTATGCGAATCACAGAATTTCATTAGGAGTCATTTATTAGCCTATAACGAACTAATAACATTTGTGTTTCCCCAAGCCTCTGACCTATCCAGTCTCAGGGTCTTAGCCACTGAAGCAGAGTCAGTCATGGGTTCTAAAATCCGGTCAGAGAGTGGTTGGTAACTCCCACAATATTTGTACGACTATTGCATGAGTCTATCAACCAGGAACACTGTAAATCACAGGGTTTGTAGCTGAGTTAATCTTTACTGTTCTTTACTGGTGGTAATCAGAGTGCCTTCCAGTACCATGAACAATAGTCAGTAGGGGAAAGGGCTCTAGTTGGGCAGCAGCTCAACTGCTTCCTGTTGAATGAGGTATGTAGGTGATATTTTCATAACATTATTTTGTGGAATGCAGCCATTAGTCTTGGCAATGACTTGAGTTATTGGGAGGTTTTCTTGGGGCCGATTAGGTCAATCAATCAATTAAACGCAACCTATTTCTGGACTTTTTAGTTGGTGGTAAAAGATGTCTAATTTGGATATTGTCAACTCTGTTATTTGGTAACTCCATATATATATGTGTGTGTCTGTGTGTGTGTGTGTGTGTGTGTGTGTGTGTGGGTGTGTAAAAAGTTTAAGAATCTTCTATAACAGTGGCTTTCCAATGACCCCTCAAGAGTTACTTGATTATGGTGGATGCTTTTTGTGTGGCTTTTAAAACAAAATATGTCCTTGTGATCTTGTGATTCTATGGATTTCTTTAGCTGTCAATCTTGTTGATTTTCTCAAAGAACCAGCTCTTTGTTTCATTTTTTTTATTTGATTTTTTGGATTGCTTTCTGTGTTTCTATTTTGTTGATTTCAGCCCTCAGTTTGATTATTTCCAGTCTTCTACTCCTGGGTGAGTCTGCTTTTTTTTTCTAGAGCTTTCAGGTGTCCTGTTAAGTCTCTAATGTGAGCTTTCTCCATTTTTTTAATGTGGGCACTTAGTGCTACAAACTTTCCTTTTAGTACTGCTTTCATAGTTTCCCATAGGTTTGGGTATGTTGTGACTTTATTTTTGTTGAATTCAAGAAAGACTTTTAATTTCTTTCTTTATTTCTTCCCTGAACCAGGGGTAGTTCAGTAGTTGACTGTTCAGTTTCCATGAGTTTGTAGGCTTTCTGGGGGTAGAATTGTTGTTAAATTCTAACTTTATTCCATGGTGATCCGATAAGACACAGGTGGTTATCTGTGGAAGCTTGCTTTGTTACCGAGTATGTGATCAATTTCCGAGAAGGTTCCATGAGATGCTGAGAAGAAGGTATATTCTTTCCTATTTGGGTGGAATGCTCTATAGATGTCTGTTAAGTACATTTGATTCATTACCTCCATTAGTTCTCTTTTTTCTGTTAGGTTTCTGTCTGGTTGACCTGTCCATTGGTGAGAGAGGAGTGTTGAAGTCTCCTACTATTAGTTGTGTGGGGTTTGATGTATGCTTTGAGTTTGTTTCTTTGACATATGTGGGTGCTTTAATATTAAGGGCATAGAGAGGCTGGTCTCCCTCCTTCTCTCTTTTTACTTTCCAGTTACCCTAATAAAAGCCCCTCTGCATGAATTCTGTTGCTTGGTGTCTTTCTCTCATGAGCCGTCTTTCTCTCTCTCTCTCTCTCTCTCTCTCTCTCTCTCTTTCTTTTTTAAAAAAATACAGCAGTAAATGTGGCCTCATAAAATAAATTTGTCAATATTCCTTCTGTTTCTATTTTGTGTAATTGAGGAGTATTAACTTTAACTCTTCTTTGAAAGTCTGGTAAAATTCTACCCTAAAACTATCTGGCTTTGGATATTTTTCTTAATAGATGTTCTGATACGGATGTTCCTATATATGCATACTTGTTTTTAAATTGAGAGTTTTATACTATTAAAAATATCTTGAATATAATGAAACAACAGTTCTGATACCATCAACTGTACCTGTCACTCCTCAAACATAATTTTTATACAACTACCATTTTGATCTCCTACTTGTTACAGTCTTCTAGAATTTATCTTTTTTTTAACTTTTGTTTTTCAGATATATAATGTAGCAGCTAATTATACAAAGAAGAGCATATGTACCGCTGGCCCTGAAAAACCATTTTACCTTGTTCTTACTATCTGTGTAACAATGATCAGCCATGGGGTTTTCTGGAGTAGGTACTCTCACCGTTAATGTAGATGGGCATAATATCTGTATTCATTTATAACCTTAGCATCATGAAGCAGACACAGCAGTAAATGCACTGAAATATTCTAGACACATAAAAATATATAATGATTTAACTGAAATCGGTCAGCGATGTTTTAGTTGGCACATTAGAAATACTAAAAAGAGCCTATCTTCAATTTCATGAATAGAAAGTAAATTCTTCTGGCTTCAAGTCATCTTAAGAAGAGAAGATGCTGTTTTATAGCTTTTTCATAGAGGACATGAACTATGAGAAACATAGTTACTGAATAGCATTTTAACACAATGAACTAGAGATGATGGAGACAGCATTGAGGGCAAAACATTGTCTGTGCAAGCATTAGTTTCTGCCCCCAAGGTCTCCAGAACTCACAGACTGTGGGATATGGTAGCATGCATCTCCTACAGTGGGAGGGGAGGTAGAGGCAGGAGGATCACTAGAAGCTCGTGGGCCAGAAAGACTGACTTATACAAATGGAACAACTGAACCTATCTTTAACAAGTTCAAATGATAAGGAAAACAGCCAAGTTTATACCTGACTTCCACAAGCACACATGGCCAACATGTTTACACAAACACATACACACACACACAGATAATTTTATAACACTAAATTGAAGGACCAACAAAATAAAATAATACTGGAACATACATAAAATGCCACTTTTCAGAAAATGTTGTTTTAAATAAAATTATAGTTTATAAATAAATTATAATTATTATTACAGAATAAATTATAAGCCAGCTGGTAGTAGCACGTGCCTTTAATCCCAGAACTTGGGAGGCAGAGGCAGGCAGATCTCTGTGAGTTCAAGGCCAGTCTGGTCCACAGGGTGAGTTCCAGAACAGCCTTGGCTACACAGAGAAATACTGTGTATATTTACCACTCCTGAAACTCCCTACTTTCCTCCAACACCACATAAGCACCCATCAAGTCCAGTCTGTACTGCCTGAATACTCTTGGATGTTTGGCTATCCATAGGAGGCCAGGTGATGTACCAGAAGCCACATCCTTAAAAAAACTGATTCTCCCTCTTTGACTGGCTAAAAATGCCAATAGCTCCTTGGCTGGGAGTAAGACTTTATGTTCACTGCTCTCTTCCACTATGGGATTTAGCCAGATTTGAATTTGCATGGGTTGGTGCATGCTGTCACAATCAGAGAATTCATTAAACTGTCATTTTGTACCTTGAGAACCTTCTTTCTTTGTATTCAGTCAATATCTCTGGCTTATATAGTCCTTCAGTCCCCTCTTCTGCAATGATCTCTGGGTTTGGGCAGGAGAGAAGGCACTATGGATGTTCCATTTAGAGTTGAACCTTCGTTAGTCTTTTATTCTCCTCACCTTAGTGCATTTTGCATCTCTTTATTAATCACAGTCTACTACAAACAGACACTTCTCTGATGAAGACTAAGAGATGTACTGATCTATGGGTCCAAGAGTAAGTCATTAAGTGTCAGTTTAATAATCTACATTTAACAGAGTGGCAGTAGTAGGTTCTCTCCCATGTCCTATGGCCTGTCTATCCACAGATTCTTAATGAAACATGGAATTAGATATAAATTTCATCCTTTGTAATGGTACTAAAATGCAATAAGATTGTGGTTGGTTATCTCCATGATGGTCAAACCCCTGCTTTAAAAGTGAGCAAGTCTTGCTAGTCCAGTGGTTATTGTAGCTCACAGGGTTCACAGTTGAGCAAAACTGGTGCTTCTCTGGCAGTATGCATAGCATCTTTCAACCCTATAAAAGCTAGCAAGTAGGAATTAAGCTTCCAGGTCAATATCAGCTTAATATCTCCAAGCATTTATTTATTTATCATTTGACAGATTTATACATTCCCTGATTAATTCCCTTCTCTCGATTCGTTCTGTGTCTGCTGGAATCTATTTTCTCCACAAGTTCTTCTCCTATTTCACGTGGTGTGGGAGGTCCTTCTGTGTTGCTTTTATTGGTTAATGAATAAAGAAACTGCCTTGGCCTGTTGATAGGGCAGAACTTAGGTAGGCGGTGAAAACTGGACTGAATGCTGGGAGAAGGAAGGTGGAGGGAGACACACCATGGAGCTGCCAGAGTCAGACATGTCGAATCTTTGTTTGTAAACCACTGCCACGTGGTGATAAACAGATTAATAGGAATAGGTTAAATTAACATAAGAGTTAGCCAATAGGAAGCTAGAGCTAGTGGGCCAAGCAGGATTTTAATATAGTTTCTGTTTGTTTATTTTGTTTCTGGGAGGCCGGGACAAACAAGTGGCGTCCTCCGTACAACATTCAAGTCTTCATTCTTTTGTGTGATCCAATGAGTTTAATAGCTTCTTGTTTGAGCCTTGGAAGGAGATTATTTACTATAGCAAGGGTAAATCATTAACATCTATGCAAGAAAATGACTCATCTTCTTATTAACCTATAACAACCACTATTTACTCAATGCAATGGTATTGTATTGAGCCATCTGCTATCCATAATGAATTATTCATGAACTCAATCTTGTGCTGATATGAAGAAGATAAATGTATTGAGAATTTCATGCTATCAAAATACTGTTAGGAAATAAAATAAATCCTCTAGAGTATGATCACTGTTTAGTTTTATCATTACCTGTGTGCATATTTATTGCTATTAAAAATGTTCACTGTTTAAAATTTTGTCTTGCTTTTATAGGGTACATTATTTGAAAACATAGGTCTTATGAAATATGAAGAAGTATTTTCAGTAATAGCAGCAGCTCACTATACAAAACCAATTTCAGATGAAAACATTACAGTGATTGACACAAATTTTAGTGACATTCCTGTTCGTCTGTACTTGCCAAAAAGGAAGTCTGAAAGACAGAGACCAGCTGTCATTTACATTCACGGTGGCATCTTTGTCTTTGGAAGTTGCAGTAAGTGTATTTCTGATATATGTGTTGTTCATATATTAATATTAAAATAAGTGCTATGCATTGACAGAGTATTTAACAATATAAAGTTGACTTGAATAATATTTGCTTCTTAACAGAGATACATTGGAATGTATGGGTTATGGCTCACACATATTGGTAAGTAAAGCATCATGTGGAACTAAGATTGTTTTGTTAGGAAAAATTTACTTTTAAATAAACATATATACAGCCTAGACTTGAAAGTGTAAACAAGAAACTCTGAATTGAGCCAAAAAGCTGCCAATGACACATATTATATAAAACATTGATGTGAACCAGGTTCTGTGTGTGTGTGTACAAAGTTCTTTAACTGTTGGATCTGAACTAATATAATCACTGCCATACCACGGTTAACATTTGTTCAAGTTGGAGATTGTAATACAACAATAATATAGACACTTATAATCCAAGGCATAACTTTGTATTAAAATGATACAATAAAATAAAGCTGAGTAATCAGTTACTGACTATAACCCATGGATTCATCTCTGGAGGGGAAAGAATGTAGTAGCTAAGACAGACAGACAGACACACACACACACACGAGGCATAGATAGATAGATGATAGATAGATAGATAGATAGATAGATAGATAGATAGATAGATAGAT
>JABTXL010007442.1:1629-18249 GCA_025134845.1 Neodon shergylaensis | reverse complement strand
GATAGATAGATAGATAGATAGATAGATAGATAGATAGATAGATAGATAGATGGACAGATAGACAGACACACCATTTTAAACTTTCATGACTTACAATGACTTACAGATTCACTGTACAGCAAAGTATTGGTCTATCATACTGTATACTTAATATATGTAATAAACAAGTGATAACACTCCTTTCTTCAATGAGCCTATAACTGGTTATAACCAGTATTTTTTCTTCATGGACTGTAAAAAATTTCAAGACAAGCAAAACTGAGAAGGTGTGCCTAGTCTTAGTATAACTTGATATACCATGTTTTGTTGATATCCCTGGGAGGCCTTCTCTTTTCTGAAGGGAAAGAAGGAGTGGATTTGAGGGAAAGGGGAGTTGAGGGGGACTGTAAGGAGAGGAGAGAGTAGAAACTGTGGTCCAAATGTAATAAATGAGAGAAGAGTAAATTAAAAATAAAAATATAATAAATTAAAATGTTAATGTGTTCAGCTGAGCAGCCAACTGAGTAAGCATTTTTGGGATTGATTTTATCGCCAGCATTTTAGTTTTGCAGAAGCAAATGATTAAGGAAGGTTTTCAAAGAATTCAAAAAGGGAGGAAGCAACAGTCCTATTGGCAGAAACCAGGGCTTCTAGCTCCTCCTCCAGGGTTTCCAGCTCCAGGCCATCCAAGTGACAATAGCTGGATAATGCCACCTCTCAGAAGCAGATAGTCCCTCTGTTTGGCTCCAATGACATTTCTAAATTTCCATCCTGTTTCCAACCTTACCTGCTCCTTCCAGCACATAAGTCCATATGCTTGTCACCTCCCAGTCCACTTCTCTTCTTACCCATTTCACACTTCCTGGCATCTTCCTAGTATCTTACTGATTCCTTCTTCACTGCTCTCTACTTATATCCTGGGAAAAGATATGTTTATCTTTTGGTCAAGATAAGTCTGCTTTCCTTAGCATATTTCCTTCCAAATCATCATCTGAACTGTGTTTCTTCTGCAATTATAACCCCTTTATTGACTCATAAGTATGTGCTGTCTTTTCTGCCTTCACCTCTGTTGAACCCTGTTACTCTTTCTAGTTATTACCTAATTGTGCTTTATTTTCAGAGACTTGTGCCCGTGACTGTCTTTCTTTCCTTTCGATTCTCTTTTAGCTGTGTAATCTGAAAGCGATGCCCTTTGCTGCACTATTATTCTTTACTGTTAGCTTGTATAAAATAAGTTTATTCATCTTCCTTTACATTATCCCTTTATTTGTGGCTACAACTTTAAAACAAATGAAAAGCTGAAACCACTGTGAAATAAGCTATTGTTTAGACTTTACAGATATTAATATTCTAATATTTTAGTGCGCACTTCTTTAGTTATTGGTTTCATGTTTTTCTCTACTTTATTCTTTACTTGTTTCCTCCACACACATCCTGTTTTTAATCTCTAACATTGTTGCTGAACTTAAGTTCAGTAAATTCTACTGTGAAATAGACTGGGTAACTGGTCAATAATGGATCATGAGAATTCTTTAACAGCTATAACTGGCCATTAACGGATCATGTGAATTCTTTAATGTAGATGATGTAGCATATTCTTGTTTTAAAGAGTAAGCATGAACCGGCCTCTGGTAGCTCAGCACAGTGCTTCTCTGTAGATCTCTGAATCTGCTTCCATCAGTTGCTAGATGAAAGTTCTCTGATGACAGTTAAGGTAGTCAACTATCTGATTACAAGCGAAGGCCAGTTTAGACACCCTCTCCACTGTTGCTTAAAGTCTTAGCTGAGGTCATCCTTGTGGATTCCTGGGAATTTCCCTAGTGCTGTGTTTCTCGCTTGTCTGTTAATGGCTCCCTCAATCAAGATATCTCTTTCTTTTCTGTCCCTCACTGCTCTTCTCCCTTCTTGAGCATCTCCTTCCCTCATGTTCTCCTCTTCCCTCCCTTCGTACCTCCCCCTGCCCTTCCTTCCTCCCTTCACGCCCGCCTCTGAATTTTTTCAGGAGGTCTTAATCTGTTTCCTCATTCCAGGGAAAGAGAGGGAGGAACAATAATATGAGTAAATGGGTTAAGACCATGATGGTAATACCCACAGAAACAGTTGACCTGATCTAGTAAGAGCTCACTGACTCTGGACTGACAGTGGGCGAACCTGCATAGGTCCAAATTAGACCCACTGAATGTCGGGTACAATTGTGAGGCTTGAGCAGTCTGTGGGGCCACTGGCAGTGAGACCAAGATTTATCCCTCGTGCTTGAAATAGCATCTAGGAGCACGATCTCTTTGGACAGATACCTTACTCAGCCTAGACTTAGCGGGGAGGGCCTTGGTCTTGCCTTTATGTGAAGTCAGACTTTGTTGACTACCCATGGGAAGTCTTACCATTTCTGAGGAGTGGATAGTTGGGTAGGGGGAAGAGTGGAGCCTGAGGAGGGTAGGGAGTGGGAATGGGGATAGAAAAGACTGTATTTAAAAAAATCTTAATAAAAAAAAGCTTGGAAATAAATAACTCCACAAACACGAGAAAGGTGAATGCCCCCCAGTAGTGACCACCGTGCTCTATTTGAACTGTCTTTTAGCCCCTATGCTTAACATGTTCCGGCCACACAGTTTTGAGCATCTTCTTGTTCCTGTCCTCCCTAGTAGACTATCGTTTAGATTGCTCCCTGTTCATTCATTCCTGGCTGCTCTCCACTCTTTCTTCATTTCTGCTGCCTTCTTTCTCAACCTTCCATAATGTAGAAATATGACCACATTAATCGTGAAGAAACATTTCAGATGTACTGGCCATCTAGTAATAAACATTTTGTAACACATCGAAGTATAGATCTTCCATTCCTATTTTCTTATTTTGCTTACTTTCTGCCTCTAACTCTGTATTTCAACTGTATTTGCCTACATATATTCTCATAAACATATTACTTTTCAACCAAAAATTATGATTTTTATCTAGTTTATTTGCTGGTGGTTATTATGTTTTTACATTTAACATGATGAATACCAATTTATGATCTTGAGGTGAATTAATATATATTGCTAATTAAAAGGAATCTTGTCACTGCTATTAAAAGTTTAGTAAAACATTTTCTTTTTTTATCCTTTCGAATTCTTTTAAGTTGATTATATCCACAGTTAACTTTTTTAATGAACTACAAATTTAAGAACATGTTATTATTTGATTTTAATAAAAATTAAATTGTATCTTCTATGCAAAAAGGGAATATGAAGTTTACTTATAAGCTTATTAAATATGCATGACTTTACATAAATATGTAAGCATAGCAAAGGAAAATCTCATTTGTTTTAATTACACTAAAATTACACCTTGCTTTGAGTAAGTTGATGTTCCTTCATTGAAAAGTTTCTTTAAAAATAACTTTGAAAAATATCTGAATTTGTGAACATTATAACACTAGCTACAATGTTATTTTTAACTTAATGCCAGATTTCTCGATTCCTCTACCAAGAATTTTATGAACTATAGTGCTAATGAGTGACAGACAATCCTTTTTTTTCTTGAGCTCTGACAGAGTATTGCACTCCATGGCAACAAAAGCGGGGATTGCAGGGTTTCCGTCATTATTTACAATGCACATTTCTATCATATTCATAGGTATTGGTGAGTTCCCATTATTTTCTAATTACAGTGCATCAATTGATATTTGTTTCTATTGTTTCAGAGTTATCAACCAGTGACGACCTGAACAGATGGACAGCAAACAAGCTTGGTGCTGTTGTTGTGGGAATAGAGTAAGGGGATGATAGCATTTCTTACCACAGCCCTTGCTCTCACTACCTAAGCTTGGCTTTTTCAGGACTTGACACCCACCTAGGTTACAGGAGCAGATTATTTGATCTGCAAGCAACATACATAGAAAGTATACTCATTATATGCTTAAGATGATGGGTTTTATTTGACCTAGTTATAAAAGAGTGCGCAGTTAGTGTTGTTCTTGAGTCTAGTATTTTTTGGTTGAAAACTTTGGGAAAATTCAAATACTTTAAGACATTATACAAGTAATGTCTTATTATCTCATTATTTTTACGAGCATTTCCAATAACATACAAAAATATGAGCAAGTGTTTATTACTTTATGAACTTCTGTGTTCTCTGAACCACTGAGACTTCTATCAGGAGGATGAAAAGTTTGCTGCACCTCTTGCCAATATCAAAGCACGTAGTATAGAAATAGATTTTACAGGATTGTAGACCTCAGACAAAAACACCATAAAGAATTTCATAGTTGGGAGTATATTGTCAGCAAGTAGGATATACTAGAGAGATTAGTTCTGCCCTACTCATAACTAATTATTGCTAATGAGACAAGACATATTGTGTGAGTTTTGAGAAATATCTAAATTAAGATAGTAATCATGGTGTGCATTTCCTGCAATAATTTGGCCAAATTTATCATATTATCATTTTAAATTAGTTTTTTAAATGGTGTGACATATTGTACAATGTTTTAGAATTCTGCACATTTTTAGGTACTTGCAGTTCTCTACCTTGACAAGTAATGATATTTGTATGTCATTTGCTCATATTATACTAATTTTCAAATATGTAAGACCCAGATTAAAATACAAATATCTACATGTACCATATGATTGATATTGTTTAAAATAAACATGTGAATAATTCACTGATTTTAATAGATATTAAACTGATAGAATTATAAATGTTGTAGCCCACTGGAGGTGTACTCCAAAGACAGAACACACCCAGACACACACACACGAAGCAAAGCTAAAAATGAAAAGACACTGTATTACTGTTAGTACTTAGTCTTATGAAACAATTAAAAATTTTGAGTAAGATCCTTTGGTATACTTAGAATGTTCCTATTCCATAATGATTCTTGGCTTAAATTCTGATGTTCAGTTTGTGACATGAAATTCTACAATTTTAAAGAATATGGACCTACATATGCTTATAATTGAAGTCATATGTCAATAATTTACTCTCATTTTTTGGCATTTAAAAATTCTGGGTAATCTCATCAGTGTTTTAAAATTGTTTTTGTGTCAACAAGTGCACTGAGGACCATGGAAGTATACAGGCTTCGGTTAAGTCACCTGTCTCAGGCATTTCTCCTTAGAATCAGTACCTGAAACCCTGAACCGGAATCTACTCCTCACTTTTAAGACCAATGTTACCAGTTATCTTGGGGTTAATTGGTGACATTTGTGATTCAGAGTAGGGCCAAAATATCAGTGTATCTGTTGGGGAGTATAAGAGATATTTAGTTACATATTTTTAACAAGGGCTCTGTTGTGTTTGTTCTTGATTTCCCTCTAAAGCTACAGACTTGCTCCTCAGTATCGATTTCCAACTGCCCTTGAAGATTGTGTTTTTGCAAGCAAGTTCTTTCTCCAGGATAAGGTTCTTGCAGAATATGGAGTGGATCCCTCTCGCATCTGTGTTATGGGAGACAGTTCTGGGGGTACCTTGGCAGCAGCAGTGGTTCAACTGGTATGTTGTATGTATTACATACATGTTTTAATCCTAACACAAAAGAAGCACTGTTTTAGATGTATTTGCATTTGTTTCAAATCATTAGCTATGAAATTTAAGATAAACAAGATTATCCATTTTGCAGGATGTTACTTTAGATTTAGCTTTAATTGCCTACTGCTAAGAAAGGAGATAGGATATAACAGCTCCTGTTTGAAATACTCAGTGCGTCAAGGCAGTGAAGGCATGGCTGTAGGAGCTGCTTTTGCCTGTGGCAGTGGGAGCATAAGGCTGCTTGCTTTTACCTCTCAAGGCTAGAATTTAGAGAATGATGCTTGCTGGTACTTAGCTTCCAACACATGACCTATATTCCCCCAAATGCTTTTGTAGAAGAAAATGAATACTTTGTAGCATTTCTATTACATAGATTGACCTCCTTGTATAAATTTGATGTAGTCTCAAAGTATGTATTTATTAAATTTTACTAAATACTTCTATTTTTATTTGAAATTTAGTCCAATCAATAATGTTTCCTTTTTTAGGACTAGTTAACTCATCTTAAGACTACTATCCCTTTTATTATTCAACTGCTATGAAATACCATATCATATAAGCCCATAAAATACTCAAAATCTTTCTTGAGTCACTTCAGTGTTCTGTTTCGTTAGGTGCATGAACAGGCTCTCAGAATAACAGAACTATTTTTTTTAAAGAAACTTCTAAAGCAGCTCAGGTTTTTCTAGTAGAAAGACAAGATATAGATGGACAAGAGTACAAAACATGTGTGTTCTCATGTTTTAAAGAAACATGGCAGCCTGATGTGATAGTTGAGAAGGCAAAGGCATCTGCTGCCAAGCCATAAGGCCTGATTTAACTTCCAGGACCCACACAGTGGGGAAAAAAAACTAACCAAATCCTCAAAGTTGTCATTTTCAGGTGGTGGCACACCACATTTTTCTCTCATGTACCATCAGGGGAAAAAAACTGACACTATTCTAAACCATGTGGTTCATAACGAACAAAGAGAGATTAAAATTTGTCACTTCAGTGGAGAACAGAACTGTGATGTCTTCAAGATGGCAAATCATTGAGAAAGATGGCCTAGTTCAATAAAGATGTGTGGCTAGGATAGGCACATTTGCGATGGCTCAGAAAGTGTCAAGAGAAAAGGAATTTAAAAAAATTTAACTGATAAATAAAAACAGGATCACCTTTCCCTTAACTGAGCAAGTTTTAGGCACAATGCATGCAGTGTCTAACATAAGGCGGGAAATGATCATTGAAATCGAGGTAAATTACTTGTGAGTTTAGGAACTGATGCTCTTGATTAAGTTTTAACATGTGCAAGCACAAGTGTTCATGATTATGGTGAAATTAATTAATATATACTCAAATAAATGAAGTAGTTTTTGCCAGACTGATAGCCTGTGGTTCTGGCTAGTACAGAATCATTAACTTGGTACATTTTAATCCTTCAGTTAATTTTTGAAAATTAAATTTGACTTAGGATTTAAGATAGATAGGAGCACTGAATGCTAGACAAGCAAACTTCACACGGAAGCTTAGGAATATAGAATTGAAATTGAAATAACTGCAACAAAATGAGTTATCACTCACTGAAAAGTTGCTTCACTGCGTAAAAATGCTGGTTAGCCAACCCTGATGTTCAAAGTTCTGTCATTGGATTCAAAATGTTGGAGTAAAAGAATAACTCCTGGAAGATGTCCTCTAACCTCCACATGCACAAAGATGCTCCTCTCCCTCCATGGTCTCTGTCTGTCTGCCCCTGCCCCCGTGTGTGTGTGTGTGTGTATGTATGTATAGTCTATCTGTGTGCCTTTCTCTCTCTCTCTCTCTCTCTCTCTTATATATATATATATATATATATATATATATATATATATATATAAAATATCTGTGATTGTCTACTTGTCTGTCTGTCTGGGATTAGAAGCATATACTGGAAGGCTGAATAAAGAAACCAGTACACAGAGTTACCTTGGTGATGATTCTGCTGTGCTGGGATGTTAGGGCCCACACTGCTGCTATTGCCACTGTGCCCTTCTGCTGCACTCTGTGCCCTATGTTTCACCAGCCACACTGGGAGCCTAATGTAACCTTTGCTTAACTGCTACCCAAACTGCCTTGGCATTTTATTGGAGTGGCTAGTGAAATTCTATTTAGAACTAAGTCAAGCAATTTCAGACATGGTGTTGATTATGGTCCTCTTCACAAAATCCTGATGGAAGTCAGCCTTACAGCTGTACTGATTTTTCTTCCAAGGTTCTGGCATCAGGGTAATTGGAATAAGGGCCTGAACTTTGGACAGTGTTAGGCCATCTTTTTATTCTGTTATAAGGGTGAAGCCTCTCCCACAGGCCCAGGTGTGGTGTCACAACAGGCTGTGAGATGTGGAAAGACCGTGAAAAGCAGAGATGTGGCCACCAAGTGTCCTTTCTGTGCTGCAAGAGTCAGGTGCTTTGGGCCAGGTTAGACTCTGTGCTCCATGTGACTTGCCAAGGTCAAGACTTCCATTGCTGCTCCTAAGGTCTTCCTCAGTGTCCTAGGTTCTTTCATAACTGTCTTCTTCAGTGAAAAGGAACCTTTAGCTGATCACCAGTGTCTCTATAGGGGATTTGGCTTATCGCCTTCAGAAATCCTTCAGAAATGTGTACTAGAATCCACATTTTGGAATTTATAATGAAAGACATTGGTAGAAATGAGTATCTGTGATGGTTTTTATTGGAAAATCTTTTTGATAATAAACATTAAAACTAAGAACTTAAGAGATAAAGACAGTATTTTCACCATGAAATTTTATTACAGTGGGTTTAGCACAGGGATTTATTGACTCAGGACAGCAGAGAACTAGTGAAATTTGAATCTCAGACACTGTCCTTCATGGGAAGTGTATCATAGCATCTATTCTAGCTCTTTTTGGTTTAAAGCATGTGGAGTTTTCAACCACTGCCTAGAGAACGATTGTTCTCTCCTTTTCTCCACCTTCAGTGCAACAGTTGTCATTTGATGTCTCTGTCTATGTGTTTATGCGAGTATATACATTACCAAAAAATGTATGTATTTACAAGTGCTTGTTCATGTGTACACTCATGCATGCAGAAGTCAGAGGTTGACTAGATGTCTTCCCCTGTATTTCTCTACCTTATTTTTGAAAGTGGATCTCTTACCGGACATGAGATCACTGAGTCAGCTAGGATGACTGTCAGTTAACTTCTTGGACCCCCCTCTGTCCACCCTATCCACACCTATGCTGCTATGCACAGCTTTCGTGCTTCCTGCCATCTGTAATCAGACCCTCGAACGTGTATCAACAAATACTTTATTGACAGAGTAGTGTCATTTCTCATTCACTTTATTTTGTATTTCAATATAAAATTGATCTGATTAGATACATGGGATTATTCCAAACTTTTTTGCATTTGGTGAAGTTTGTTTTGTTACCGAGTATGTGGTCAATTATTGAGAAGGTTACATGAGGTGTTGAGAAGAAGGCATATTCTTTTATGTTTGGATGGAACATTCTAGAGATATCTGTTAAGTCCATTTGAGTCATAATACCTGTTAGTCCCTTTTTTTCTCTGTTAATTTTTCATCTAACTGACATGCCCAGTGGTGAGAGGGGAGTGTGGAAGTCTCCCACTGTTAGTGTGTGGGGTTTAATGTGTGATTTAAGCTTTAGAAGTGTTTCTTTCAAATATGGGGGTGCCCTTGTATTTGGGGCATAGATGCTCAGTATTGAGATTTCCTCTTGATGGATTTTTCCTATGACTAATATGTAATGTCCTTCTTTGTCTCTTTTGGTTGGTTTTATTTTAAAGTCTCTTTTGTTAGATATTAGGATAGCTACACCAGCTTGTTTCTTAGCTCCATTTGATTGGAATATTTTTTCCCAATTCTTTACTCTGAGACAATGTCTGTCTTTGAGGTTGAGGTGTGTTTCTTGTATGCAGAAGAAGGATGGATGCTGTTTTTGTATCTAATCTGTTAGCCTGTGCCTTTTTTAAAATTGATTTTTATTGAGCTCTACATTTTTTCTGTGCCTTTTTATAGGTGAGTTGAGGGATATTAATGACCAGTGATTGCTATCTCCTGTTAATTTAGTTTTCATTGTTGGTGATGTTAATTTGTGCACTTTTTTCTTCTTTGGGATTTGCTTCTATGAGACCATCAATTGTCTGTGTTTTTGTTGATGTAGCCATCTTCCTTGGGTTGGAGTTTTTCTTCTAATATTTTATGTAGGTCTAGGTTTGTACCTAGGTATTGGCTAAATCTGGTTTTGTCATGGAATATCTTGTTTTGTCCTTCTATGGTGAATGGAAGGTTTTCTGGGTAAAGTAGTATGGGCTGTCATCCGTGGTCTCTTAATGTCTGCATAACACTTGACCACGACCTTCTGGCTTTCATTGTTTCCAATGAAGAGTCAGGTGTAATTCTGATAGGTCTACCTTTATATGTTACTTGGCCTTTTTCCTTTGCAGCTCTTAATATTCTTTCTTTACTCTGTATGTTTAGTGATTTGATTATTATGTGGTAAGGGGACTTTTTTGGATCCAGTGTATTTGGTGTTTTGTAAGCTTCTTGTATCTTCATAGGCATATCTTTCTTTAGGTTGGGAAAGTTTTCTTCTATGATTTTGTTAAATATATATTTCTGTGCTTTTGAATTGAACTTCTACTCCTTCTTCTATACCTATTATTTTTAGATTTGGCCTTTTCATGTTGTCCCATATCTTCCTGGATATTTTGGGCTAAGCTTTATTATATTTAATGTTTTCTTTGACTGATGAGTCTATTTCCTCTATTGTATCTTCAGCGCTTGAGATTCTCTCTTCCATCTCTTGTGTTCTGCTGTTCATGCTTGCGTTTGTGGTTCCTGATCATTTTCTCATGATTTCTGTTCCTATAATTCCCTCGGCTTGTGTTTTTTTTTATTGTCTCTATTTCAGTTTTCAAGTCTTGATTAGTTTCTTTCATATGTTTGATTGCTTTTTCTTGGTTTTCTTCAAGGAATTTGCTGATGTCTTCCAATTTTTTGTTTGTCTTTTCCTCCATTTCTTTGAGAAAATTTCTCATTTCCTCTTTAAGAGTTTCAAGCACTCTCCTGAAGTTATTTTTAGGTCATTTTTATCTGCTTTATCTATATTTGGTTGTTCAAGTCTTCCTGTTGTAGACTCTTTAGGTTTTACTGGTGCCGTGTTCTCTTTGTGGTGTTGTGTATGTTGTTCTCTTTTTTACTCATCTCTTCCTCTAATGTGTGTGGTTGGGGCTGTCTGTGATTCTGTTGATTAATCTTCTAGATGCCAGTGAATCCAAGGCTCAAATGGTTATTACTCATGATACAGTCAGTACCACTGTTCTAGTCACCCCGTTGGTCACTCCGTGTTCCTGGAGGTCACTCAGTGCTCCTGAGCTTTGCTCTGCTCCCTTGAAATTTGCTGTCTCAGACCTGCTCTAGCCTAGGTCGTCAGCTCAGACCTGTTTCTGTAAATGTCCCTAGTCAGGATCCATTCCTGCAGAGGCCCCTGGCTTGGGGTTGGTCCTTCAAAGATCTCTCTCTCCAATCTACTCCCTTGGATGTCCCAGACTTGGGTGCTCCCAGACCCACAGAGGTCCTGGCTCAGGCCTACTCCCTCAGAGGTCCCAGACTCACACCTGGACCTGCAGAGATCTTTGGTTCCTGCTTATACCCTTGGAGGTCCCAGATTTCACACCTAGACCGACAGGGGCCCTGACTTAGGTCTACTCCCTTGAAGGTCCCATATTCACATCCAGACCTACAGTGATCTCTGTCTCTGGCCCACTTACTCATCAGTTGCTCCCCTGTACCTGCTCCTGTGGAGTTCACTGTTTCAGGTCTGCTCTGGCCCAGGTTGCTAGCTCAGTCCTGCCTCTCCAAATGTCCCTGGTCTAGATCTACCCCTGCTCGCATGGAGCTCACTTTCTCAGGCCTGCTCCAGCCTAGGGAGCTGGTTCAATCTCACTCCTGCAGAGCTCACTGCCTCAAGCCTGCTTTGGCCAGGTCGTTGGCTCAGTCCTGATCTTTTGGAAATCTCTGTCTCAGACCTGCTCTGACCTAGGTCGCTCTGCACTTCCTTTCCAGATCTTCTGGCTTTCATAAATTATTTTCTTTATCTTCTGTCACTTCAATCATGCCACACTACTTAGATAAATATTAATTGTCTCCTTTAGCATGTCAAGTTCCATCAGATTTTATATGTGAGCTTTGGTATTTGTGTTCTATTATAGTTATACTTTTGGCCCATTATATTACTTAGGTCAAAAATCATTTTAGGGAAACTAGATTTGGTAATGTATGTTTATTCACAGGACACTTGTGAGGCTGAGACAGAGTGACAGAATGCTCCAGAACAAACTGAGATGCATAGTATGACTTTACTAAAAACAACAAAAGCGAAATTTCTTTTTTGCAGGGGAGGGCAGGAGGGCATTCAAGACAGGGTTTCTCTGTGTGAAGCCCTGGCCATCCTGGAACTCTGTAGACCAGGCTGGCCTCAAACTCAGAGTTCTGCCTGCCTCTGCCTCCCAAGTGCTGGGATTAAAGACATGCACCACCATCCCGTGGCTAAAAGCTAAATTTCTTAAAAGAAACAAACAAGGGAGCTGGAGAAATGGCTCAGAGGTTAAGAGCACTGATTGTTCTTCCAGAGGTCCTGAGTTCAATTCCCAGCAACCACATGGTGGCTCACAACCACCTGTAATGAAATCTGGTGCCCTCTTCTGGCCTGCAGGCATACAGACAGACAGAACACTGTAAACAAAATAAATAAATCTTTTAAAAAAAGAAACAAACAAAAAAAATCATTTTAGTTTCCCTAGGATGCTTCTGATCTTTCTGATCATATTCCTGCTTGGATGTCATACATGAGCAATTGTGTGAGCAACAGAATATGCATTGTTTCTGTACAGGTGAAACTGAAATGACACACTCAAGCCTCTACATTAATAACTTAATTTTATGAGAAATTCACCAACAATGTTTCAACTCAATAAATTTATTTTACCACAGGATATTAAACTGAAGCTACCAATCCTTTCGTTTGAAAGCTATTAACTCATTAGTATTCGTTATATATTTAGTTACAGAATGATCCAGAATTTAAAGACAGAATTAAGGCACAAGCCTTGATATACCCAGGCCTACAGTTGATTGACACCTTTCTGCCATCGTATCAAGACTATAAACATGGTCCAGTTCTGTCCAGGGAGGTGATAATTAAATTGGCATGCCTATATTTGACTGAAGATGAAGCACTGCCCCAGGCTTTACTGAAGAATGAACACATGCCTGAAGAGTCAAGACACCTGTTCAAGCTTGTTAACTGGAGTGACTTCCTTCCTGAGAAGTATAAAAAGAACCATGTTTACACTGAGCCCATTTTAGGGAAATTGAATGCTTCCTATGTGGCGCTTATGGATCATAGGCTGTTCCCTTTGTTAGCCAATGACTCCCAGTTACAGAGTTTGCCCCGGACCTACATCCTGACTTGTGAACATGACATCATACGAGATGATGGTCTCATTTATGTCACACGGCTTAGAAATGCTGGGGTCCAAGTTACCCATGACCACATGGAGAAAGGAATCCATGGAGCCATATCATTTACCAGAGCTCCGGTGTTTTTACATTCAGGATTAAAAATGAGAGATAAGTATATTAGTTGGCTAGAGGAAAATCTATAAATCAATGGTACCTGCAGCTAGGTAGTCAGTAGAGTCACCAGAAAGTTATGTTTTATGATGAATGTGAACAGAATGATCCGACTTTTGGATGAAGCTACATTTGAATTTGAATGAAGGTTACTGTGTATGTTTGAGAGAGTGGCTTTGTCTTCTCATTCTTAAAACTTTGCTAAAATGAGGATATTCACTTTATTATTCCTATTAATTATTATTTGTCAGGAAAAGATGTACTCTGACTATTCAAAAATAGTAGAATAATGTGAAACAATGTGGTGAGATTCAAGGTTGTAACCTCAATGGAATCATGAGGGGGGTGGGTTAGCAAATTACTCTCCAGCATTCTAGAGGCAATAAGGAAGGCAGATCTCTGTAAGTTGAAGGCCAGGCTGTTCTATGTAGCTAATTCTAGCACACTCATTGCTATATAGTGGCATGAACTCTTAGAAAAAATCCTTTAAAAGAGTAACTAAAAGAAACCATGAGTGAGGAGAAAGTATGATAAAACAGGATTGCAAAGACATCTTTTAAGGACTGAGCTTTATACTGTACTTCAACCTTAGTTTTTCCAGTCATGTGTTGTCCATACTTTACTTTGGTCTACTCTAGGTAAATTAAGCTAGTTGTTCCTCTCACTAGCTGATTTTCAAGAATTCTTTGTATATTAGAGGGAAAAGGTTAATATTGGAACTGGAAATTATTCGTAAAGCTTAAATATTTGCTTAAACTTTTGTAATATCAAACTTGAAGGTACCTACCTGGGTTGAATTCATTGATTCAATCCCCTTGATGCCCAAAGGTACCCAGACAACTGTAGAGTGCAGGTAGTTTTATTTAAAATATTATTTTGAATTTTTGTAGTGAATTATTGTACACACAGAGGCTGCATATCCGGGGAGTTATCTGAGTGGTGATCTTCAGGCCTGTTTGCTTCCCTGTGATGATGTGACCCATACTCCCATCAGCACAAATAAACTCATAAATATCTGCATTTCTGCTGGGAAGTGGTGAAATCAATGTTTAATGTTCTGATATCCCAGTGATTCTGCTGCTTGTGCTTTTTCTTAATGTTAATAAACTTTGTGAAATGGAAGTTAAGTGTGTTTTGTGGATTTAGCTGGTAACCTGACCTCATCTCCAAACATATTTTCATTAGTTCTTTTCTGCAGCTTGAACCTTTTTGTTCATCTCAACCTTGAGCTGCCCACTAATCTCTCAGTTTAATCACATGAGCCTCTTCCCTGACATTCAGACACTAAGTTGTTACAAGAACATCAGGAAAGACTGACATTTATCAAGACTAAAGAGTGACTAACATCACTTTGCTTGTTTCATTTGTACAAGAAAAAGAATATTGGTCATCTTTTTATCAAACCAGACTTGATGAGAATTGTTTGTCTTTGTTAACTATTAATCACAAATGGAAGGAAGGTTAGAAGGTCACAAGTAGACAAGAAAAGTCTATGTGGGTTCCCTCAAGTGACAGTTTATTCTTTGAGAAGACATTTGGTAAAAAAAAATAAAATAAAATAAAATGGAAAATGGGTTGGAAGTAAGTTTCTAAACATAACCAAAAGTGGAAAGGGGAGAACTCAGAGGCCCTATAAAGCTAACCCAGAGCCTGGTTAGCAGATTCCCAGCCTAAGATTCCTCCCACATGGAAGAGGGTGCCTTAAAAACCAACCTGTTACTTTGTTTTCTGTTTCTTGGTCTTATGTCTTTCTGGATTCTATTCATGTCATCTTCATGGAATGAACTCAGCAAACTCCTAGACAGTCTTTTTATTTTTTTAAACAGTACTTTATATTTGGAAAGGATTTGAAAAGATCTCTACTCTACATGTGAAAACCCCCTATTTTATTAATAAGCTTGCTTATCACACTGTTTTAGCTTTGACAAAACAAGAACATATAGTTAGAAAACCAGATTAGTGTGATGGCTATTCTTAGTTGTCAACTTGACCACATCAGTAATGAACTACAATTCAGAAATGAATGGCACACCTGTGAGAGATTTTCTGCTTGCTTTGAAGTGGATTCATCCATTTCTAATATGGAATTGAGGTAGGAAGACACACACCTTTCATGGGAATATTGAGGCTGGAAGACCCACCTTTAATCTGGGCCCCATCTTCTGCTGGAAGCCTCTACAGAGATATGGAAGAAGGAAGCTGTGGCTCTTTGCCTGATTCTTCTTGAATCAGGTTTACTAGTACATCCATTCCTTGACTGGCATTGGAGCCTAGTTCTTTGGAATTCCAGCATATACAGCAGACAAACTGAGATATCCACCTTTGTGAGACTGAGGAACTACTAGATTCTTGGACTTTCTGTTCACAGCTAACCCTTGTTAGACTGCTGAATTGCAGCCTATAAATCATTCCAATAAATCCCCTTTACACGCATAGACACACTACACACACATGCACACATACATACACGCTACACATACACATGCAGTGTGTGCATGTAAGTATATTCCTAGGAATTTTAGCAAACCCTACAACAAACCATGTGTTAAATGTAAGTGTGACCGTTTGCCGCATTCTGTAGGATTTAACAGAACTCAGTCTTTAAGGAAACGAAAGTTCTTCAGCATCAGTCAGCAGAAGGATTCGGTGCCCTCTGCAGAGAAGCATCTCTATGTGACTCCTTTTAACTGAGACTATTTAAATCAGACAAAATGTTAAAAAAGATACTTGAAAAGGTTTAAAACTACAAAGAATGGCTTTTGTTGTGTGTTGTAAGAGGCTGCTTGTTCATTCCCAGCTGCTCAGCCCCAAAATAATCACACAGAAAATATATTATTTAAATCACTGCTTGACCTATTAGCTCTAGATTCTTATTGGCTAGGCCTTACATCCTAAACTAGCTCATCTACACTAATCTGTGTATCATGACGAGCATGAGGCTGTGGCTTACTGAGTAAAGTTCTGGTGTCTGCAAGCTTTCTTTCACCATCGATGGAGAAAACAAGATATTCTATAACAAAAACAGATTTAAACAATATGTATCCACAAACCCAGCCTTACACAAAGTACTAGAAGGAAAACCTCAGCCCAAGGAAGCTAACAACACCCATAATAACACAGACATCTGGATAAACCTTCACCAACACAACTCAAAGAAGGGAAACACACAAACACTACCACCAAAAAGTAGCTGGAGTTAACAACCACTGGTCACTAATATCACTAAATATCAATGGACTCAATTCACCCATAAAAAGGCACAGGTTAGGAGAATGGATATGAAAACAGGATCCAGCATTCTGCTGTTTGCAAGAAACACACCTTAAAGCCGGGCGGTGGTGGCGCACGCCTTTAATCCCAGCACTTGGGAGGCAGAGGCAGGCAGATCTCTGTGAGTTCGAGACCAGCCTGGTCTACAAGAGCTAGTTCCAGGACAGGCTCCAAAACCACAGAGAAACCCTGTCTCGAAAAACAAAAAAAACAAAAAACAAAAAAAAA
>JABTXL010007436.1:354971-374722 GCA_025134845.1 Neodon shergylaensis | reverse complement strand
TATATATATATATATTTATATGTTTTATCTAACGCTTCTTTATAAATATGTAGAGCTGGTTTTGGAGTTGGACTATGGCTCATTCCCTCTTCAATTCCAAGCCTGTTAATAAGAGATATCTCAGAGTTTCTGTCTCAAATCAGGAGCCATGAAATGGGACAGAATAAGAATAATTGTATACTTGATGAACTTTCTTTGCTTTTCCTCATATCTGTGTCTTTCTTTATATGTCAGTATGTGTCCTTGTTGTCAATGTTAAAATTTCCCATAACAAGCAACAAATTCTCCTACAGTAATCTTTGAAGTTTACAGGATGAAGATGGGGCCCCACAACATCAACTCAATCTGGTTTTTATGACGTCATGATTATTATTATTTTTTTTTCTTTCTTCTTTTTTTTTTTTTAAGCGCTAATATTAGACTTGTTTTTTGGTACCAACTGCACGAGACAATTTCGAATGGTGCACATTTTTGATAACACTCTGGCCAGACCTTCTCAAAACGCACAGGGATTAGTTACAATTTCTTGGGTCAAAGGTTAATTTGGGAATTTTACCATCATTTGCTTTCACAGGAGCCCCTAAGAAGAACGTCGCCCCATGTCAGCTTGAAGCAATCTTAGAGGACGACGTCCCCTCTCCCAACAGAATTGTCCTCAGGGTTAGGGACATCTTTTATTGGTTGGTTCGGGGTTGAGGGGATGGGGAGATGTTTTATGGAATTAGGGGTATGTTAAAAAAAAAAAGAGGGGATTAACTGGTTTGACAGGATGATTGGTATTTGTGAGTACTGTTGTTAAAAAATTGTATTGGTACTGTTTCCTGTATATTGATATATTGAATATTGTATGTGAGTGTTCCTACCTCTAATTTTGTATAAGAGTATGCTTATATTGTATTGATACATCTACCATATCACAATGTACATTTCTACCTCTGATACTATTTATGTAATAACATTGTTTACATTTGATATGTAATGACATTGTTTACAGATGAACATTGTTTACATTTGATATGTAATGACATTGTTTACAGATGAAGATCACTGTCTTCATATATTGCACCATTGTTTATTCTCTTAGTCTTCAAGTTAGATAGGTATTGAGAATTATATGTTTGTCATGTTTATTCTTAGGTTAATCAGGTTTTCTAGTTATAGAGAGATTATATTTAGTATAGATAGTATAATCTTCAGCCTCTTTAAAGAGCTGTAGAAAATGGCCTTTAATCTAACCTAGAATTCTGTGCCGACGAGACACAATTACTCCTGGCAACACCACTCTACTCCCGAGAGAAAGTTGAGCACCAAGACACTCCACGGGGAGCTTGTCTTCTTGGCAGAACTGGCCTTTTGGGTTAAGAAAAGCCCATACCTCATCTACTGACAAAGATATGAAACAGGATTGTCTTATCTTGCCAAGACAGGGTAGGATAATTCTAAGAAAGTTCCTTATATTTGATTTTGGTATGTCAGTTATGTTAGGCCTTAGCCAAAGTTGGTTGACTCAACATTGCGAACAAGAATTTGGGTGATTGCCCAGGTAGTCAGTTGTCTCTGTCATTTATGGCACATTTTGGATATCTCTTAGTTGTTAAATAATATTTATTCCCTTCTCAGATCTTTGACGGAGTTGAAGATTATCTAATTGTAATTACTCGCTACATTATTTAGACTCCTTTAGATAGAATGTCTGATAAAACTTTTGTTCTCAATATTGTTTGTTACATTTATTATTTGTTATTATTGCTTATAGTTATATTTGGTTTAGTTCTGTCTTATTTAGACAAAAAAGGGGAGATGTAGTGATAGGCCCCGCCCATTTTGGGCGGGGTTGCCTGGGGCGAAGTTTTGACTGATAAATGGAGAGCGCAGAAGCTGCAAGCTCTCTCTGCGCTTCCTCCCTTGTTTCCGGTTTCCTGTGCTGCGCGGGAACTTTGGATTCGTGAGTTGGAACTTTCTATTAAAGTTTTATATATTACAATTGTCTGGATTTATCAATTACCGCCCACACACGACTCTGCCCGCAAGTCTTCCTGTTTGTTTGTTTGTAGGGTTCTTGGTCCACGGGGGTCCCTGTTACTGTGCTGAAAAGATTTATCCAGAGGGGTAAGTGTGTACCTGCCTGGAGTAAATGGTCCAGAAGGGAAAGTGGGGCCCCTCCAACTTCTCCTGCAGGGGCTTCTTTGTTACATATGACCCTGCCTCCCCCAAGCCTGCCCTGTTGTCTGTGAGGTCGTTGGCCCAGGAACAGATCCTGCTCCTGCACTGAGGAGATCCAGCCAGAGGGCACTCCTTTCCATCTGCAAGGTTCTTAGATTCACCAGCATGATCATCTCCACTGTTGAGGGGCCCCGAGATAGGCAAGACCAAGAAAATTCCTCAAATATACAGTCAGTCACAGCAAAGATTGGACCAAGACGCCAAGACTCTCCTGGCTGCATTTGAAGGAAGAGATGGGCAGGCACCAATGCAAGAATTCCTCCAACAACCTGAAAGGCAACATGACAACACCAGAATCCAGTGATCATGCAACAAGAAGACTTGAACACCCTATTCCAAAAGAAGTAGAAGAAATCAACTTTAAACAGAACGTTATGAAAATAATAGAGGCCCTTAAACAGGATGTGAAAAATTCCTTTAAAGAAATGGAAAAGACAAACAAAAAGGTAGAAGAAATGAATAAATCTCTCAAAGATATGGAAGAAAACCAAGAAAAAACAATCAAACAGGTAATGGAAACAGTTCAAGACTTGAAAAATGAAATGGAGCAATGAAGAAAACACAAACCAAGTGAAGGCTGGATATGGAAAGTCTGGGTAAATGAACAAGAACTACAGAGATAAGTATAACCAACAGAATACAAGAGATAGAAGAAGGAATCTGAGACACTGAAGATACTATAGATGAAATTAACTCATTGATTAAAGAACAAAACAAATCCAACAAATTCTTAAAATATCCAGGAAATTTAGGACACCATGAAAAGACCAAACCTAAGAAAATTGGGTGTAGAAGAAGGAGAATAATTACAGCTCAAAGGCCCAGAAAATTTATTCAACAAGATTATAGAAGAAAACTTTCCCAACCTAAAGAAAGATATTCCTATGAAGGTATAAGAAGCACACAGAACACCAAATAGACTGGATCAAAAAAAAAAAGAATCCCCTCACCATATAATAATCAAACACAAACATAGAGAATAAAGAACAAATATTAAGAGCTGCAAGGGAAAAAGGTCAAGTAACACATAAAGGGAAACCTATCTGAATTACACCTGACTTCTCAATGGAAACCATGAAATCCAGATAGATGTGCTGCAGACACTAAGAGACCATGGATGCAAGCCCAGACTACTATACACAGCAAAGCTTGCATTCACCATCGATGGAGAAAACAAGGTATTCCTGGACAAAAACAGATTTAAGCAATACATAACCACAAACACAGCTTTACAGAGAGTACTAAAATGAAAATCACAAACCAAGGAAGCCAACACACACATAATAACACAGGCACCTGACAACTCTCCACCAGCACAACTCAAAGAAGAGAAAAACACAAACACTACCACCAGGAAAAATAACCAGAGTTAACAACCACTGGTCATTAGTATCAGTTAATATCAACGGACTCAATTCACCTATAAAAAGGCACAGGTTAAGAAAATGGATATGAAAACAGGATCCAAACATTCTGCTATTTACAAGAAACACACCCCAACCTCAAAGACAGGCACTATCTCAGAGTAAAGAGATGGGAAAAGGTTTTTCAATAAAACGGATCTAAGAAATAAGCAAGTGTAGCTATACTAATTTCAAACAAAATTGACTTCAAACTAAAATCAATCAGAGGAGATGGAGAAGGACACTTTATACTCATAACAGGAACAATTCATCAGGAGGAAGTCTCAATCCTGAATATCTATGCCCCTAATATAACAGCACCCACATATGTAAAAGAAAAATTACTAGAACTCAAAGCTTACATCAAACCCCACACACTAATAGTAAGAGATTTCAACACTCCTCTCTCACCAATGGACAGGTCAAACAGACAGAAACCTAACAGAGAAATAAGAGAACTAACAGATGTAATGAATCAAATGGACGTAACAGACATCTATAGGACATTCCACCCAAACAGAAAAGAATATAACTTCTTCTCAGCATCTCATGGAACCTTCTCAAAAATTGATCAAGTAATTGGTAACAAAGCAAACATCCATAGATACAAATAAATTGTAGTAACCACCTGTGTACTATTGGATAACTATGAAATAAAGTTAGAATTCAACAACAATTCTAACCCCATAAATCCTACAAACTAATGGAAACTGAACAGTCAACTACTGAACCACTCCTGAGTCAAGGAAGAAATTAAGAAAGAAATTAAAGTCTTCCTTGAATTCAAATGAAAATAAAGACACAACATGCCCAAAATTATGAGACACTTTGAAAGCAGTGCTAAGAGGAAAGTTCAGAGCACCAAATGCCCACATAAAGAAAATGGAGAAAGCACACATTAGAGACTTAACAGCACACCTGAAAGCTCTAGAAAAAAAGAAACAGATTCACCCAGGAGGAGTAGAAGACTGGAAATAATCAAATTGAGGGATGAAATCAACAAAATAGACAGAGAAAACAACCAAAGAATCAATGAAACAAAAAGCTGGTTCTTGGAGAAAATCAACAAGATTGACAAACCCCTATCCAAACTAATCAAAAGGAAAAGAGAGAACATGCAAATTAACAAAATCAGAAATGAAAAGGGGGACATGAACACAAACACAAAGGAAATTCAGAGAATCATTAGATGTTACTACAAAAGGCTGTATGCAACAAAATTGGATATGTGAAAGAAATGGATATTTTTTTAGATAATTACCATGTACCAAAATTAAATCAAGACCAGCTGAACAATTTAAATAGACCTGTAAATCATGAGGTATTAAAAGCTGTCATCAGAAACCTCCCCACCAAAAAAAAAAGCCCTGGACCAGATGGTTTCAATGAAGAATTCTACCAGAACTTCCGAGAAGAGCTAATACCTATACTCGTTAATGTGTTTCACATAATAGAAAGAGAAGAGTCATTGCCTGATGTGGGAGTGATTTCTTTCTGATCTGTTGCTTTCATTGGTTAATTAATAAAGAAACTGCCTAGGCCCATTTGATAGGCCAACCCTTAGGTGGGTGTAGTAAACAGAACAGGATGCTAGGAAAAAGAAGCTGAGTCAGTGAGTCACCATGATTCTCCTACTCCAGACAGACGCAGGTTAAGATCTTCCCTGGTAAGCCAACTCGAAGGCTACACAGATTATTAGAAATGGGTTAGATTAATATGTAAGAGCTAGCCAATAAGAGGTTAGAGCTAATGGGCCAAGCAGTATTTAAATGAATACCGTTTCTGTGTAATTATTTCGGGGCATAAGCTAGCCATGTGGGCGGCCGGATGCCGGGGACGCAGCCCAGCCGCCCCTACTACAACAGAGTGGCGCCCGACGTGATGAATTAAATCCACTTAAAAACCCGAGAAGGCTTAAAAATAAGGGAGAGAGAGTTTAACACAGATTTTTGCTGTTTGTTGGTGGCATGCTATAGAGAGATTTCCTGATTCAGCAACAGCAGCAGAAAAAAAAACTGCGTCATTTTAAAGTGCAGCTTCCTGGGACTGTGCCGCCACTGCAAACTCTGGCTTTAAAGCATTTCAATGGCTTTTATGGGACTGGATGTTTGTGTTCCTGCTTGGGATAGGAAGGAGAGTGCTCTGAGACTGTGCCGATGGCTCAGTGCTCCCCACCTGCACCTGGGAAGATGGCAGAATCAGGCTTAGCTTAGGCAGGCAGAAGAGCATGGCGGATTCCTGCCACCGCTGTACAGAGATATGTTTTCAGACTGCGCAGTGCTCTAACTGTCAGATTTGGCTGTAATTTGGATGAAAAGAATTTCTGTGCTGCACGCTCAGTCTCAGACTGCGGCACCAATGTGGACTTGCTGTGTGCCTGGAACTGTGCTCAGCTCAGGGACACCAAATGGCTCTGAGGCAGGAGTGGCTGCTCCATGCTGAACTATGCTGACCTCAGGCAGGAACTACCATAATTGCCGCAATAACAGCGCAGTTAAGGTTTAGACTGGGCAGGACACAGGCAGTACCATATTACCTTTACATGGTGCAACTTAAGTTTTTAAGAAGTGCTTAACATTTTAAGAAATGCTCCTGGATAGTAAAAAAAATTACAGATTCACAATAAAACAGATTCAGACAGACCACTAAATGGGTTACAATGTTGGATGACTATACGTAGGCTTGAGAAAGAGAGAAAAAATATAGAGAGAGGATAAAGTTAATGCCTTAAAAAAAGGTAAAGTCTCTAAACAGACAAAATAAAGTGATAGAGTAAAAATAAGCCACGTAAAAATGGAAAATTCACAGAGAGTCTGGATTCTTTGTATTATTGTGTTTTCTTTAAAATTTTTGACTGTGAAGGAGCTAAATACAGAGAGACATTTCATTATATGGGCTGCCAAGTGGAACCAGAATGGATATCATGAGGGTATGATTTCAGAATTTGGGTCTGAGGATATGATGCTTTGGAAAGGGTCTTCTTTTGTTTTCACAGAGGATATGACCCTGTGGATTTCATCTATTCCGGTATGGTATGATAGACCACGTCCTCCTGAAAGGTTGCTGTGAATACCCTCAAAAAATTAATTCACTCAACTGCCAACTGAGATGAACCTCACACACAGGTTATACCATGAAAGACCTAATTAACGACGCCCCCATTCAGCAGGAAGCAGTTTGGAGAGAAAAAACTGCGCCCATGTTCCCAAATATGGTTTATAAATGTGCTTTTACATTTAAAGGGGGATATGATATAGATATGAATAATTTGCATTGGTATGGATTTTAAGGTCAATTTTGTTATATGTATATGTATTTCTGATCTTGATTGCGATATTGTGATTGTGTAGTTCATTTAAAATGTAATGTATAATTAGAAATATAGGTTGTTAATGGATAATCATCAACAATAGTCAAGCTTGTAGTCATGTTAGATTTTCTAGATATATAGAGATATATTTTAGTTAGGTATTCTTCATATCTTTCAAAGACTGCAGAATATGGCATTTAAATGTTTTAATAACTTAGGGCTTTTTATGACAAGGAGACACGTCTGCTCCTGGCAGCACCAGCTACTTTGAGAGGAAGATGGGCATCGAAGAGGATCCTTATGGAGTTTGATAGCCATTTGGGCAAGAAACTGCTCTTGCCTGGACTGTTGCATAAACTGGACACAGAGAACCCGCAGAGAGAGGACTGCTGAACTTGCCTAAAGGTGAGATGGTCTTTCGGGGTTCCTGATTCATGAAAGAGTCTACAAGACATCCTGCAGGACACAGCAGACAGTGACTGAACTCTCTTTGAAATTTCCTGCTTCATTGAAATGTCTGCTGGATACTACGGGCCTGAAGGCTGAAGATGGATGCCCCAACGGTACAAAAGAACTTTGGGTGACTGTCCAGGCAGCGAGATGTCTCTGTCATTTCTAGAGTTTTGGATTTCTTGTTTGCTTAGGTAATATTATATCCTTCTGGAGTCTTTGATGAAGTTGAAGAATGGATAGACAGTTATAGTTTTCCTTAGTTATGATAAAAGATAAAGTAGATATAAATATTGTAACTGTAATCTTACTTGATAACTTTTGTTATATGTAATTTTACTACGCTAAAGTTAAAGCCTTTCTTTTTTGTTTAAACAGAAAAAGGGGAAATGATGTGGGAGTGATTTCTTTCTGATCTGTTGCTTTCATTGGTTAATTAATAAAGAAACTGCCTAGGCCCATTTGATAGGCCAACCCTTAGGTGGGTGTAGTAAACAGAACAGGATGCTAGGAAAAAGAAGCTGAGTCAGTGAGTCGCCATGATTCTCCTACTCCAGACAGACGCAGGTTAAGATCTTCCCTGGTAAGCCAACTCGAGGGCTACACAGATTATTAGAAATGGGTTAGATTATATGTAAGAGCTAGCCAATAAGAGGTTAGAGCTAATGGGCCAAGCAGTATTTAAATGAATACCATTTCTGTGTAATTATTTCAGGGCATAAGCTAGCCATGTGGGCGGCCGGGTGCCGGGGACGCAGCCAAGCTGCTCCTACTACAACAATTGCCAAACTCCTTTTATGAAGCTGCAGTTACACTGATACCAAAACAACACAAAGACTCAACCAAGAAAGAGAATTACAGACCAATCTCGCTCATGAACATCAATGCAAAAATTTAACCAAATCCAAGAACACATACAAAAAAATTATACATTTTGATCAAGTAGGCTTCATCCCAGAGATGCAGGACTGGTTCAACATATGAAAATCTATCAATGTAATCCATCATGTAAATAAACTGAAAGAAAAAAAATACGATCATTTCATTAGATGCTGAAAAAGCATTAGACAAAATTCAACACCCCTTTGTGATAAAGATCTTGGAGAGATTATGGATATAAAGTTCATTCCTAAATATAATAAAAGCAATATACAGCAAGCTGACAGCTAACATCAAATAAAATGGAGAAAAACTCAAAGCCATTCCACTAAAATCAGGAACAAGACAAGGCTGTCCACTCTCTCCATACCTCTTCAATATAGTGCTTGAAGTTCTAGCAATAACAATAAGACAACATGAGGAGATAAAGAGATTCGAATTGGGAAAGGAAGAAGTCAAACTTTCATTATTTGCAGATGATATGATAGTGTACATCAGTGACCCCAAAAACTCTACCAAAGAACTCCTACAGCTGGCTGATAAACACCTTTAGTAATGTGGCAAGATACAAGATCAACTCCAAAAAATCAGTTGCCCTCCTATACAAAAAGAACAAAGAAGCAGAGAGGGAAATCAGAGAAACATCACCTTTCACGATAGCCACAAATAGCATAAAGTATCTGGGGTAACTCTAACCAAGGCAGTGAAAGATCTATTTGACAAGGAATTTAAGGCATTGAAGAAAGAAACTGAAGAGGATATCAGAAAATGGAAGGATCTCCCATGCTCTTGGATTGGGAGGATCTACATAATAAAAATGGCAATTCTACCAAAGGCAATCTATATATTCAATGCAATCCCCATCAAAATCACAACAAAATTCTTCACAGACCTGGAGAGAACAATAATCAACTTTATATGGAAAAACAAAAAAACCAGGATAGCCAAAATAATCTTATGCAATAAAGGAACTTCCGGAGGCATTACCATTTCTAATTTCAAACTCTATTACAGAGCTACAGTAATGAAAACAGCTTGGTATTGGCACAAAAACAGAGATCTTGACCAATGGAATCAAATCAAAGACATGGATATTAATCCATAAACCTATGAACACCTGATTTTCGACAAAGGTGCAAAAATTATACAATGGAAGAAAGAAAGCATCTTTAACAAATGGTGCTGGCATAACTGGATGTCAACCTGTAGAAGAATTAAAATAGATCCATATCTATCACCATGCACAAAACTCAAGTCCAAATGGATTAACAACCTCAATATAAATCTGACCACACTGAACCTGACAGAAGAGAAAGTGGGAAGTAGTCTGCAACACATGGGCACAAGAGACCACTTTCTATGTATAACCCCAAGCACAGACAATAAGAACAACAATGAATAAATGGGACCTCCGGAAACTGAGAAGCTTCTGTAAAGCAAAGAACACTATCATTAAGACAAAAAGACAACCTACTGTATAGGAGAAGATCTTCACCAACCCCGCATCAGACAAAGGTCTGTTCTCCCAAATTTATAAAGAACTCAAGAAGCTAGAAATTAAAACTCTAATTAATCCAATTAAAAAATGGTGTACTGAACCGAACAGAGAATTCTCAACAGAAGAATTTCAAATGGCCAAAACACACTTAAGGTTATGCTCAACCTCCTTAGCGATCAGGGAAATGCAAATCAAAACAATTTTGAGACACCATCTTACACCTGTCAGAATAGCTAAAATCAAAAACACCAATGATAGCCTATGTTGGAGAGGATGCGGAGTAAAGGGAACATTCATCTATTGGTGGGAATGCAAACTTGTGCAACCACTTTAGAAATCAATGTGGTGGTTTCTCAGGAACTGTGAGTGAACCTACCTCAGGACCCAGCAATTTCACTCTTGCGAATATGCCCTAGAGATGCCCAATCATACTACAAAAGCATTTGTTCAACTATTTTCATAGCAGCACTATTTGTAATAGCCAGAACCTGGAAACAACCTAGGTGTCCCTCAATAGAAGAATGGACAAAGAAGGTGTGGCACATGTACACTTTGCTTTTCCCTGTAGCAGTGTAAATGTATTAAGACAGATTGTAATAATATATACAGGTTTAATGGGGAAATAGACTTACAGAACCACCAGTTCCGCGGAGAACATGGAAGCAGAGAGAGCTCCTGGGCTCCAGCTTGCCCAATTTATGAGTAAACATTCGCCCAAGGCAAACACGCCCTCTAAGGGGCTGGGTTTATTCCTACATTTCCCTGATCACTAAGGAGGTTGAGCATGACTTTGTCTTTTAGCCATTTTAACTTCATCTGTTGAGAATTCTCTGTTCAGTTCACTACCCCATTTTTAATTGGGTTAATTAGAGTTTTAATGTCTAGTTTCTTGAGTTCTTTACATATTTTGGAGATCAGACCTTTGCCTGATGCAAGGTTGGTGAAGATCTTCTCCCATTCAGTAAGTTGACTTTTTGTCTTAATGACAGTGTTCTTTGCTTTACAGAAGATTCTCAGTTTCAGGAGGTCCCATTTATTCATTGTTGCTCTTATTATCTGTGCTACTTTTCTAACATGTAAGAGGCTCTAGGAATGATTTCATTCCTCCAAACCCAAACAAAAATCAGGAAGCATATAGCTCAGTGCTAAGTAGGGTATTAACTATGTACTCTAGTCGAAAGTGTGTTCTTTAGCACACATGAATAATAATACAAATTGATGAAATACAGTTTGTTTGGTAGAATACAAAAGATGCTGAGTTCAATCGCAACACCATATAAATCCAATGCACTCACATACCCTTGTACTCCAGGTACTCAAGAAATAAAAACAGAAAGATCAAAAGTTCAAATCCATCCTCAACTACAGACTTTCAGGCCAACCTACTATATACAAGACCCTTGGAGGAAGGTGGAAGAAAGGGATAAAAAACATAAGCAACATATTAGAAGATAGCATTGTCAAATAATAATCAACTGCACATATTCAGGGTTAGAGTTAGGGTTATGGTTTAATTAGCTGAAGTTTCAGGGTGTACAGTTTTGAACAGATATATCACCAAGAGATGGAAAATAATCACATAAAAAGATAGCATAAGTTAGTATACAAAAAGTTACATTCTATATAATTCCATTTTTATGACACACCCTACACACACACACACACACACACACACACACACACACAGACTTTGACTTGAGACAGGACTTATATAATCCAGGGTATCCTTGAACTCTCTGTATAAATAGATAATTTCAAATGTGTGATCTTCTAGCGTCCACCTCTTCTACCCGACCACAAGTGCAGGGATTATAGACATCTACCACCACATTCAGGGTTATCTGCTACTAGGGATTGAACATTGGCTTTTGTACATACTAGAGACACACAAATTGCCATTCATCCCTAGACCTAAATGTTCCTAAAAAGGATCAACAACAACAAAAGCAAACAAACAACGAACAAACAAAAGCTACATGAAGGTAGAAAGCAGATTAATAGTTTCTGTGAATTAGGAATTTAAACCTGGACGACTACAAAAGATACAGTCCACTCTGGAAAGACAAAAGAATTATTCTAATTTAAGCAGTGGTTAGATGAATATACACATTTGTCAAAATCTGTAAGATATTATACACTAAAGTCAGCAAATTTGAATAAATGTAAAGGATATAATTTTAGAGAAAGAAAGAAGTAGGAGACTAAGGAGACATAGTGACAATGTACTGGGTGAAGCTTGACTTTCCCTAGCTCATATCTGTGTGTGGTGTGTGCATTCTGATGCAGGCCGCGTGCTAGTGCGTGTACCTAGGGAGGACAGTGGATGTCAGCTGTCTTCCTCCTATCACTCTCCATCTTAGTCTTTGAGGCAGTCACTCAGAGAACATGGGCTCATAGATTGGCTAGGAGCCTCAGGGATCCTCCTGCCTCCACCTTCCAGCCCTCAGATTACAGACACATAGTGTCATGTCTAGTCCTCAAGGTTACCACATTAACATTTTACCTACTGACCAATTAAGCAGCCCCTCCATAGATTTTCAAATGAATGCTAAAAGAACATCAGATATATGCTGAAAAATATAGTATTGTCACATTAGATGTGAATAACTGGGTCTTGTTAGGTATTATTGAGGCTCAACAACTTACTTGTGTAGAAGTCTATAGCGCCAAAGCAGTCATAGAAAATATGGGTGTGGCTGCATCTCATTAAACCCTTATTTACAAAAACAGGCAGCAGGCCAGAGAAGATAGCACTACAGTATCAAAATTACAGAGTACCCTAGGGGTTGCCTATGGTAGAGTAGGCAATAGATGAGCATTAAAGAGACTAGCCTAGAAGGTAGCAGGCCTATCAATCCCGAAAATGGTAAAAATGTTTTGACCCTGTTGAGTTACAGGCAAGTATGATTTATCATGACTCACTAAACCTTATGTTCTTAAAATGGGTGTATTTATTGCATTCTGTAATACCCCAACAAACTTGAATTATTTTTAAAATGAAGTTGAAATTTTCATGTGACAACATCAATGATATGGAAAAGAATGACCTCTGAGTCATAATAATCAACTCAGTATCACATTAAGGCCTACTATGTAATTTTTCTTTATTCTAAAAATTGGTTATTAATTTCATTCTCAGGATTCTTTGCTGGTCCCCACCCACAGAAGGGAGGGGTTGAGAATGAAATAATGAAAGTAGGTTAAATAAAGGGCTCCTATCACAGAATAAAACTGAGTGAAATAATTTTAAATGATAAGTATGAAAATGACAATAAAGAACAGCAGCTACACTGACCTCTTCCATAGTCTGCTTTAAATATCCAGACACTGCTCACTGTTTACCACTGTTTCACCTGACATCAGGCCCCAGCATCAAAGTCAGCTGCTGCATCCACTGTGATTTGCATCTAACAAGCATTTTGAACCAAAAGTTAGTTTAAAAATACACCCTGATAAATACTCAAAGAGATAATATGAGAAGACCCAACAGGCCAGCTTTCCCAAGCAAGAGGAAGGACAGATGTCTTATAATAGTTTAGTTGCTTTCCACGGGGGAAAATAACAGCGAAGCTAGTGACACTTTTTCCCTTGAGGGTTAGGGTTTCCATTTTGTCCATACCAGGAGCTGATCAATGAAACTGCACCAGCACACAGTATGGGGCTTTCTGGCCTGTTTCTCACAACAGTAGCATTTAGCTGACAGGATAACAGTGGAAAGTGGTGGGAGAGGTAGAGGTGGGAATAATAAGCAAGGATATAAAGTCTGAGAAAGATAAAGTGGCTTGCTCAAGATCAGACAGTGAAAATGGCAATGTCCTTTAGTAGAGATCACAAAGAGTACCAACTTGGGGTTCTACAAAAATTGATTCTTAACATCTAGGAAAGGCTTTCCCCTATGTTGACACCTCAAATTAAAAAGGGCAGTTGATTGTTGTGTGCCAACCTAATTAATTCCAAACCTTTCAAGAGTAATTCATTATTTGTGGTGGCAGGAACTGATTCTAAGATCAAGAGCAGGCGTATGATCAGAAAATAAAAACCCCTACAAGAAGCCTACAGCATGGAATAAAGAGTAAATGCCTCACACCTTCCCATTTCTTTCACTTACTATCCATATCATACAAATGTCCCAAGACACAGCTCTGAAGAGGTTTAAAAAAAGCACCCCATTCCTAAGGTGGCTCCCTTAACTAAGAATTGTGCTTCCGTGCTCCCCTATCCAACCTTCCTTTATCCCAATCCTCCTGTTTCCCCAGGTTTCCCTCATCCTCCCCCTCTCACTTTTCTCTCCCCATCCCCCGATACTCCCATCCCACCCTACCCCCAAGATCCCAAATTTTCTCCCGGGCAATTTTGTCTACTTCCCATAGCCAAGAGGATAATTATATGTTTTTTCCTTGGGTTCGCCTTCTTATTTAGCTTCTTTAGGTTCACCAATTATATATTCCGTGACCATTATTTATGGCTAGAAACCAGTTGGCAAGAGACTTGAACCTAGAGTGGCTCCCAGGAGCCCAAGGCGAGGTCCCCAGTTAGTTCCTTGAGCAGCTGAGGATAGGGAACCTGAAATGACCCTATCCTATAGCAATGCTGACGAATATATTGCATATCACCATAGAACCTTCATCTGGTGATGGATGGAGATAGTCACAGAGACCCACACTGGAGCACCGGACTGAGCTCCCAAGTTCCCATTGATGAGCGGAAGGAGAGAGAACATGAGCAAGGAAGTCAGGACCACGAGGGGTGCACCCAACCACTGAGACAGTGTGGCTGATCTATTGGGAGCTCACCAAGGCCAGATGGACTGAGACGGAAGAAGCATGGGATAAAACCGGACTCTCTGATCATGGCGAACAATGGGGGCTGATGAGAAGCCAAGGACAATGGCCCTGGGTTTTGATCCTACTTCAAGTTCTGGCTTTGTGGGAGCCTAGCCAGTTTGGATGTTCACCTTCCTAGACATGGACGGAGGGGGGAGGACCTTAGACTTTCCACAGGGCAGGGAACCCTGACTGCTCTTTGGACTGGAGAGGGAGGGGGAGAGGAGTGGGGGGAGGGGGAGAAGGGTGGGAGGAGGGGGAGGGAAATGGGAGGCGGGGAGGAGGGGGAAACTTTTTTTTTCTTTTTCTCAATAAAAAATTTAATAAAAAAAGCACCCCATTGCCCAATGCAGAAGTCAATAACAGTGTTTCAGTACTGATCAACCATTCCAACCA
This sequence comes from Neodon shergylaensis, assembly GCA_025134845.1. Lineage (NCBI taxonomy): Eukaryota > Metazoa > Chordata > Mammalia > Rodentia > Cricetidae > Neodon > Neodon shergylaensis. The sequence continues at coordinate 359,740 of JABTXL010007436.1, read as the reverse complement.
CCCAGCAAAGACTGATAAAAATAATGTCTGATCTATATACAATGACCTGATTAACACTAATATGAACTAGAAACTATATACTTGAGGACATGTACATGAAATAAACGTCTTCCTACTAACAGCTTCCTTCCTTCTCCCACAGTGTAGTAAGCTAGGCAGAACACACAGCACAATGACAATCCCTTCCATAAGGATGGTCGTCCTTGTCAGTAATAACTAACGAGGAGGGGTCCCCTTGTTTGTCCCAGCTGCCCGACTAGCTTACACCCAAAATAATCACACAGAAACTGTATTCATTTAAACACTGCCTGACCCATTAGCTCTAACTTCTTATTGGCTAACTCTTACATATTAGTTTAACCCATCTTCATTAATGTGTATCGCCATGTGACTGTGGCTTACCAGCAAGATTCTAACCAGTGTCTATCTCAGGCAGGAGAACACTAAAGTAATTGAGGCAAGGAAGCCCTGAGTTCAGAGCCTGCCTACACTACAAGACAAACACTAAAACAAAAAGAAAGAGGGGAGCTAGGCCTTTAATTCCAGCACTCAGAAGGAAGGTAGATCTCTGTGAGTTCAAGACCAGCCAGGGTTACATAGTGAGATCCTATCTCAAAACAGAGAGAAGCCTTAGCATATTTTCCTAATCTAAATTTCACTACAGATGTGCAAGGTAATTCCCATCCCGTTCAAGGCCCAAGAATTACCAAGTCTCTCCCGTGTACACTATCAGTAGCTGGTAATCAATCACTTCACTGAAATCAAACGAAAGCTAAATGCCAACCATGTGTAGAGCCTATTCTAGTAAAGAGAGTACATAGCAAAATACAGCCCATCAGAGTCCCTAAAAAGGAAAAAGACTAGGAAAGACAATTTATACTACTTACAGTCTCCATTTAGTGAAGTAGTTAAATTCAAAGATACCCTAACACAAACTTACGTGTTGTCACATGTTATCACAGTCCAGGGAAGGAAAGCACTGGAGTCCTGGTCACCTGATTTTGTAGGCAATTATGTTTGTATTATGTAACTCCCTAATAACTTCCAACTTCTGCCAACCTCCTTTTTCTCACCACACCCACCCAGGAAAGAAAAACTAAGCACAGAGATTGTGAGTCCTGGATTCCTGGGACTTAAGAATATTTTCCCTTGGTTTCATCAGGAAACCAGAGCTTAATTTCAAGTCAATAAAAGCCAAACAAACCAGAAAACCCAAGCCAATCTTCTCTACGTTATTCACATAGAAAATAAAGCAAAATATCATTTGCAGTATTTTTTCATAGAAAACCTTATAAGACAAAGAGATGCAACTGAAATAAACATGGAATGGCGTGGCCATCATGCTTCAATATGAATGACAGGACATTTAAGCTAGCTCCACTTGGGAATTCAAACAGAATCATAACCAGAGCATAAATCCAGCCACGGAAGTGCAGTGGAATGAATCCACCCCAAACATGAGAAGGAACGTGCTCAATGCAGTTAGGAAAGACCCAAGAAATAAAGGTTGACAAAATGACACCGGTTTATCTCACACATACCTGAACTCACGGGAACGTCTTTACAGACAATGACCTTAAACAACTGGAGCACTTCTCCAGACCCGGGCAATCCAAAGGTTTAAAGAAACGAATAAATGACTTTGGGAAATAAGAGGGGATGATAAGGGGGTGACGGTAGTAACCCAAAAAAGACACATCACTTTGGCAATGAAATCCCAAAGTAGCTTCATTGTGGAGTGGAAAAGCAAAGACCGAATACTAAAAAGTTGCTCAATCCAATTTTCATTGCTAATTCCTGAATTCACAGTAGAGTCTAGAAACTTAATGTGACCCAGATAATGAGAGGCAAGATGGGGTGGGAATGGGGATAGACAGTTTCTCATGTAGAAGAAAACAGGGTTTTTCTACATCAATTGTTTCATGCATCCTCAGAGTCCTATTTACCAAAAGCAGCAACTTCCTGGGTCTGAAAGTGTTAGCCTCTGCACTAGGGCCCCAGCTGAGATCTGAATGCAGTTTTCTGAGCCTTGGTCACACCCCCTCCCCCAGAGAAAACGTGGGAAAATGCCCTAAGACTGCCAGGGCACGCAGTGCTTACCTGACTGATCTACTGTACCAGGGAGCCCTTTCCTGCGATGTCCCCGCTGAACACCTGTCCATTAGATGAAAGTTGCTGCAGGAGCCACTGAAGCTGGCAGCAGGAGAACGCGGATCCATGGAGGCTGGGATCAGAGGCCGCGGCACCCACCCCTGGCCACGGATGCTCTGGCCAGACCAGGGTCCTGTATCTCGCGCATGGCCGCGGGCAACCAAGACAGAGGGGCCATAGCGCGACCGCTCCTCAGATGCCCAGACTTCCCTCAACTAAGTTGAGCCCTCACAGGTCGGCACCCGCGGCCAAGTCCGAGCAGCTCCGCGCCTAGGCGGTGACCGACAATAGGCGGCAGCTCCTTGGAGGCGGCTGGGGAGAGGTTGAGGCTCCGTGGTGTTGAAGGAGCCCAGAAGCTTAACAGGGGCCTCCTTGACTCCCCCTGCATAAAGCGCCGCCCACCCGCGCATGCGCTGCCCTTAAACCTTGAGTAGACAGCTGCGCCCCCCCACAGTGAACGCCCCTTCTGTGGGCGGGGCTTCTGAGGAGCTGTTGACAGTTGATCTCTTCAGGGAAAGAGAGTCAGAGAATTGGAACCCCTTTGATCAACCACGTCTCAGTGGATGCCCAACCCCCAATTCCTGTCCATATACTGGCAGCAGAAATTGAACACAGTAAAATATATATATATATATGTATATATATGTGTGTGTGTGTAATGTATGTATATGTGTGTGTATACATATACATATATTTGTATGTATGTGTGCACACACACACACACATATATATATATATATATATATATATATATATATTAAAAAGGAGAAGAAGTTGAGAGGGATGGTGTGGGTGAGTATGTCCAAAATACATTACAATAATATACAAAATTTTCAAAGAATTATATGCACAGTACCCCCTCTCAGTGCTAGGATTACAGGATTTAACCTGTACAAATCTTGTGTTTGCTGCCCCAGTCTACATGAGTTCATATGTACCTCAGTCCTTCTGTGCCTGGAAGTCACTGTTTCCTTGGAGCCATCCATCACCTCTGGCTCTTAAGGTTTTCTGCTTCCTCTCCTCATACCTCCCTGAGCCTTTTGGGGAGCGGTTCAATCAAAACATCCCATTTAGGACTCAATGCTCCAATGTCTGTCACTTTCTAAACATTGAGCACTTGGGGGTTTCCTATCTACTAGAAGAAGCTTCTGTGATGTGGATTGGGCAAGACTGATCTATGGGTATAGCCAGCTGCCATTAACAGATATTTTATGGGTATGTTCCTTCATCAGAATAATAGTAGGCGCCCCCGAAGGCCATGACATATCAGTTTGAGGCTCTTAGCCACTTTGCAGTGTAAGTATGAGTTCCATCTCAGGGAGTCACAAAGTTATTGGTTGCTCCCACAAAATTTGTGCCACTCTTAAACTAGTGTGTCATACAGGCAGGACACTGCTGTAAGTCACGGGTTTGTAGCTTGGTAATATTGGCGATTACCTTTCTCTTATGCTATCAAGCAGAGTACCTTCTAGAACCAAATAGCTGATCAATAAAGGTGAAGGTTATAATTAGGTACTAGCTCATCACTTCCATTTTTTTTTTTGATTTTTTGAGACAGGGTTTCTCCGTAGCTTTTGGTTCCTGTCCTGGAACTAGCTCTTGTAGACCAGGCTGGCCTCGAACTCACAGAGATCTGCCTGCCTCTGCCTCCCGAGTGTTGGGATTAAAGGCGTGCGCCACCACCGCCCGGCATCACTTCCATATTTGATGATAAAAGTAAATGATATCGTCAGCAATAGAGCCTTACTATCAGTTTATGGAAAGTGATCAGTAGCATTGGAAATAACCTGTGATGTTTGAGGGTTTCCATGAGGCCTCTTTGGCCAACAGCTCAACAAGGTATCAGCTATTCCTGGCACTGGAGGTTTTACTTGGTGGCATAAGATGTCCAGTTGTCTCTGCTGTATTTGGTAACTCCATTTAGATTCCTTTCAAACACGCATGTGTTTTAGGAATCTTCTACAGTAGTAGGTTTCCACATTGGTTTCTCAAATGTCCTTTAGTATTAGTTGTCCACCCCATAGTCTCTCCTTTACCCTTTAATCTCATCTCCTCCCATTTTAATTCTCCTAGTATCCCTGTCTCTCCACAACAACATATTCTATCTTTTATTCCTTTAGGGAGTCTCATTACCCAGTCCTTTACTTGGTATCCAACCTCTGTGTTTATTTGGAAAATAACATGTATATTTAAAGCTTGAAAGCTAACATCTACATATGAAAGAAAACATACAATGTCTTTTAGGATCTATTATACCTCAGCGGAGATGATGTTTTCTAGCTTTATCCATTTACCTGAGAATTTTATGATTTCTAAGAGCTGAATAATATTCCATTGTCTAAATGTATCACATTTCATTATCCATTCATCAGTTTGTTGACATCTAGGTTGCTTCCTATGTCCAGCTATTATGAATAAAGCAGCAATGAACATGAATCAACAAATATTTCTGTATTTTGGTATATATCTAAAAATGGTTTAGCTAGATCTTGAGGTAGATTAATTTCTAGCTTCCTGGGAAACCACCACACTGATTTTCATAGTGGCTGGAGAAGGTTGCACTTCCACCAACAATGGATAAGTGTTACCTTTCCCTACATCATTGAAAGCACATGGTT
>JABTXL010007436.1:300407-334971 GCA_025134845.1 Neodon shergylaensis | reverse complement strand
CATGCTTTTGTTGTCAAACCACCTAGAACCAAGGAAAATTACTAATCCCAGAAATATCCATAGATATGGGATGTTAGACACCTCTTGTAAGATCTCCGACATGGCACATTCAAAAAGATTGTTAAAGTTCTGAATTGTGATATTCTCAGACATTGTTTATAAAAGAAAAAAAATTTTTACCTGTAATGACTGGTTTCTGCCAGAGGTGGCGGAAGAGTCCACTTGAGTCCACGTGAAGAGGCTGTTGGAAAGACTCAAAACCAAAATTTATTGTTCTGCCTGAGGAGTTGCGGGAGGGGTCACTTTGAATCAAACCAACTCTGTTGCTGTGGCGGTTTGTGTTGCAAACCGCAGGCAGGCAGGCAGGAAGGGGTTAAAAGGCTGGCGGGCCTGCGTGGGGGAGGGAGGAGACTGTAGGGGCGGCTGTACGCACGCTCTGGGAAAGAGCAGAGGCTGGTCCGCGGGACCAAGCGACCCTGACCAGAGCGCGCTGAGAGAGGCTGTCTCTGCCTCCTTCAGCAAATCCTACCGGCGTGCGCCACCACAACCGGCAATTGCTCTGGCGAGCGGGTGCCGGGTGCAATCCAAGGACACAGTGCCGGCGCGGGCTGGATGGGAAAAGCACACCGAGCAAGCCGGCTAGCAGGCGCGGGGGAGGGAGGCAGAGCGAGTACCTGCTTGATTTCAAAGGCTTCTCGACCTCCCTGTGCCGGGGCGGATCCGCCTCACGTTGGGCTGCCAAAATGTGGGCGGTAATTGATAAATCCAGACAATTGTAATATATAAAACTTTAATAGAAAGTTCCAACTCACGAATCCAAAGTTCCCGCGCAGCACAGGAAACCGGAAACAAGGGAGGAAGCGCAGAGAGAGCTTGCAGCTTCTGCGCTCTCCATTTATCAGTCAAAACTTCGCCCCAGGCAACCCCGCCCAAAATGGGCGGGGCCTATCACTACAGTCGTGTGGAACAAAAAAGCCCCTGCAGCAGGAGCTGGAGGTGCCCTGTACTCCCTTCCAGAGACCTTCCGGCTGGGTGTGCACACACCCCTCTGGACTGATCTCCTCAGCATAGAAGCAGGAACTGTTCATCGTATTTTATTTGTATATTTTATTTAGTCTTTGTTTTTTAATAAAAGTTTGTCAGAATACTTGCTTCTCCTGAATTTTTGTTCTTTCTTCTGTAACTGTTCTATTATCAAGAGCAGTATGGTTTTTTTTACAATAGGCATTATGTTTTTTTAATTTCTCTGGGAAGGAGTTCCTCTACAATTTCAGGGAGCAACTTATCCGGATTTGGTATAGGGGCCTGTGAGAGATCCCTCAATGAGTTTCCCAATGGCAAAGGATTACCATGAATGACTCTTGTTGATCTATTCATTAGTCCAATGAGTTCTTTGACACACCATCTTCATAATTCCATGAGGGTGGAACATTCTACTGAATTAAGCTTAGACAAAACATTGTTTCTAGGAATTTCCTATTTTCAATACTTTTTAAAGTGACCTTTTTGCCACAATTAAAATAGTTGACATTTCTATTTTTCCTCAAACCTCTCGAAATTACCTCTTCTATCCATGCATCACTATGGTCATGATATTCAATATTTATTGTATCACAGATCCATTCCACTAAGGGTGTTGACCCTGCCTTTAAAGGCATAGTTTTCATTTTGTTTTGAGAATTAGCATTTTCAAAATTTAGATTCAGTAATTATTTGTCTAGTTTCTGAATTTTCTATCATTCTTTTACTGCTGAAGTCAATCTTTGTAAGAAATCCATGAAGGCCTTTTTTTGGGCCCTGTGTATCGTAAGTAAATGACTCAATTTTCTTTCCTACTCCTCCAATTTTGTCCCAAGCATTCAAAGCTGATACACTGCATAAAGCCAAGGTATGATCCTCATATAGAGGTTGCCTTTCTATAGTCATATAATTTCCTGCTCCAAGAAGTTGATCTTAGGAGATTTCTATACCTCTAGCTTTACTCCATTTTTTCAATAGTCTTATACTCTTCTCTGAACCAGGTACTCCACTGGAATTGTGAACTAGGCTCTAAAACAACTTTAAGCAATTCTATCTCTTTAGGGATAATTCTATCACAAACTGAGCACAAGTTTAACATTTGTTTCAGAAAAGGTGAATGCATGCCATATGAGACTATTGCCTCCTTGATTTTTCTTAAATCTAACATTGGTACTGGAGTCCAATTAGCTTTTACAAATCCTCTATCATTTGGCAATTCCTGAAAGCTTGCTGGATACTTTAAAATTGGTTGTTTGAAAAAATCTTATGCTGTTCCTCTCTAACTTTATAATGCAATGATGAGATTGGTTCCCATTAAATTCTTCTGTCTGGATCTGACTATCTTGATTATCTGTTTTATTAAGATTTTTTTTAAGACTTGTATCTTGAAAGTCAAACCAAGAATTACAAAAATGACAAGAAGGATTATTAAAATGATAATTAACAGTAAGTCAATTCTGGTAAAGTTGATTATCCCTTCATTTCATTGTTCCATTTTAAATTATAATCATACAGGGACCCAGATTTCTCTATCATAATTGTGTTTCCCATTTTTAACGTGGGAAAAATGCTCCCTTTTAACTAATTCCTCCCTTAAGAATTTCCAGTTTTCTCACCAAATCTGCTGCCAAATTTGTTACAGATTTGAAGCTTATTGCTGCTGTATAGAACAATATAAACCTGACTGGATTTTGAGGCAGTCACCTAGTTTGGCAGCAGTCCAAGAAGGGGGTTCAGGCAAAACCCACAAGGAGAGAAGAAAGGAGAATCTTGCCAGTAGGGCAGTGACTCTGATTGTGTGTAGCTCTAGCCTATACTGGTGACTGCAAAGCCACAGGCAAATGGCTTTTTTTTTGTGAATTCATACCCCAAAAGTTGGGCACCAGATGTACCATGAATTATAAAAATACAGAGACAGATATTGGGGCTCAAGCTAAAGATCAGAAAATCAAAGCAGCCAACCACTTGAGAATTTTTACCTCTTCCCAGGTTGGGAGATCCTATCCTCAGCATGACTGCAGACTTACTGCAGACTGAGACCCTGAGTTCCTGTCTCCTTCTGTATTACATTCCTTTCTAGTGCTGGGATTAAAGGAATGCACCACCACTGCCTAACCTCTGTGGTTAACTCATGTGGATTCTGGGATTAAAGGTATGTGTCACCACTGCCTGGCCTTTATGGCTGACTAGTGTGGCTAGCTTTGTGCTATGATCTTCAGGCAAGCTTTATTTATCAAAGCACAAATAAAATATCACTCTAGTTGGGTTTTTATGTGTTTTAAGTATCACAGTAATCTTAATAATAATAAAAGAGCAATATCCTTTCTATTTCTATTTTGTGGAATAATTTGAGGTATATTGGTATTAACTCTGTTTTGAAAGTCCAGTAGTTGTTTCAATTTGCATTTCCCCAATAGCTAAGGAAGTTGAGCCTGTCCTTAAGTATCTTTTGACCATTTTAAATTCTTCTGTTGAGAAATCTCTGTTTAGCTCAGTACACCATTTTTTAATTTGGTTATTATGAAATTTAATATCGAATTTCTTGAGTTTTTTAAAAATATATTTTGGAGATTAGTCCTTTGTCTGATGTGGGGTTGGTGAAGATCTTCCTACTCATTAGTGGTGGGGGGTAAAAGGAAGGGAATAAGAGGAAGAGGCGAGAAGGAGAGGGTTGGAGAGAGCTTGAGGGAATGGGATAGTTGAGATGGAGGAAGGGCAGATATTAGAGAAAGGAAAGAGATACCTTATTGAGGGAGAATTTGGGGGTTCTAACGCAACTTGGCTCTAGAAAAGTTCCCAGGAATCCACAAGGATGTCTCCAGCTAGGACACTGGTCAGTAGAAGAGAGGGTGCCTGAACTGGTCTTGTCCTGTAGTCAGAATGATCTTGAATATCACCATAGACCCTTTGTCCGGTGACACATAGAAGTACTAGACTGAGCTCCCAAGGTTCACTGAAGAGCAGAAAGAAGAAGAATATGACCAAGGAAGTCAGGACCATGAGGGGTTGATTCACCCACTGAGACAGTGTGCCTGAAATAAGGGAAGCTCACCAAAGTCAGCTGGATTGGGGCTGAATGAGCATGGGATCAAACAGGACCCTCTGAATGTGGCTGACAATTGGGGCAGACTAAGAAGCCAATGATAATGGCACTGGGATTTGTCTCTATGGCATGTACTGGCTTTTTGGGATCCTAGTCTGTTTGGATGCATACCTTCCTAAGCCTGGGTGGAGCGGGGAGGGCCTTGGACTTCCCACAGGGCAGGGTACCCTGCCCTCTCTTAGGACTGGAGGAGAAAGAGGGAGGGTGAGTGGGGGAGTGGGAGAAAAGTGGGAGGAGGGGAGGAAGTGGAAATTTTAATTCCTAGTATCAATAAAGTAATGAAAAAAATAAGCTTTCATGAAAAACACACATGTGTTTCTCTCTAAAGAAAAGCAATTTCTATAAACTGTTCAAAGCATTGTTAGAAGTAAAAGGGGTGCTCCCCTACACTATATATGCTGTAGTTTGAAAGATAAGCACACTCTTTTGAAATTGTATTTAGCTTCTTAATAGAACCATGAGTTTCCACACACGTTTCTCTATAAAGAAAAGTAGTTTCTTTAAGCTGTTCAAAGCATTGTTGAAAGTACAATGAGTGTTCCCCTAGAGATTATATGTGGTACTTTGAAAGAAAAGCACACTCTTTTGAAAGTGTATTTAGCTTCTAAATAGAACCAGGAGTTTTTCTCAAAAAATGCATGAAGCTTTCTGAGAAAGAAGCATGTTAAAGTTTTCTAATTCATTGTTAGCACCTTCATAAGCATTCATAAAAAGTGCACATGTGTTTCTTTCTAAAGAGAAGCAATTTCTTCAAACAGTTCAAAGCAATGTGAGAAGTAAAAGGAATGTCCCCCTACACTCTATATGCTGTACTTGGAAAGATAAACACATTCTTATGAAAGTGTGTTTAGCTTCTTCACACAACTTGAGTTTCCCTCAAAGAAATGCACTTTTCTCTCTAAAGAGGAGCAATTTCTTTCATTTATTTATTTTTCTATTTATTTTTTAATTTTTCCATTCAAAATTTCTACTTCCTCCCCTCCTCCCATTCCCATCCTGCTCCTCCAGTCACCATCCTTCCTTCCCCTCTAGTCTTAAGAGAGGGCAGGGTACCCTGCTCTGTGAAAAGTTCAAGGCTCTTCTTCCTCCATCCAGGCCTAGGAATGTGTGCATCCAAATAGACTAGCTCCCCAAAAGCCAGTATATACAGTAGAAACAAGTCTCAGTGCCATTATCAATGGCTTCTCATTCAGCCTCCATTGTCAGCTACATTCAGAGAGCCCAGTTTGATCACATGCTCATTCAGTTCCAGACCAGCTTAGATCAGGCACATTGTCTCAGTGGGTGGACTAACATCTCATGGTCCTGATTTCCTTGCTCATCTTCTCCCTCCTTCTGCTCTTCATCTGGACCTTGGGAGCTCAGTCCAGTGCCCCAATGTTGGTCTCTGTCTCTATCTCCATCCATCTCCAGATGAAGGTTCTATGGTGATATTTAAGATATTCATCAGTGTGGCTATGGGAGAAGGCCAGTTCAGGCACCCTCTCCTCTCCTGCTCAAGGACCTAGCTGGGGATATTCCCTTGGACACCTGGAATCCCCCAGAACTTCCAAGAAGAGCTGATGTGTTTCCATAATAGAAACAGAAGAGTCATTGCCAAAGTTTTTATGAAGCTACAGTTAGCCTGATACCAAAACCACACAAAGACTCAACTAAGAAAGAGAATTACAGACCAATCTCGCTCATGAACATCGATGCAAAAATTCTCAATAAAATACTGGCAAACTGAATCCAAGCACACATAAAAAATTATTCATTATGATCAAGTGGGCTTCATCCCAGAGATGCAGGGTTGGTTCAACATACGAATATCTATCAATGTAATCCTTCATATAAATAAACTGAAAGAAAAAACAATATGATCACTTCATTAGATGCTGAAAAAAATACCTCTTTTGGATTAATTTAGCAGCATTTATGAACAAGTATTTTTTAGCAGCTGTTGATCCTTCCTTAGCATTCAAACAATTCAAAGAGAGCATAATAACACATAGTATCAAGATTTTGTTTCCAAAATTGTATACTCAGGGTTGTATAAAAACAAATACAATTATTAGGATGGCACAAAGATGATAATCATTTAGGGAATGGAGTGGCTTCTCCCTATCACCATGTAGGCTTCAGGGACCGGACTCAAGCAGTCGGGTTTGACAACACACTTTAGTGCTGAGACATTCTGTCAGCCTTGTATGTTATTTTGGAGAGAAAACCCCACTCATGAAAATTCATTCTCTGGGTACATTGTTAAGAAAAAATGAAGCCAAGGACAATGGCACTGGGTTTTGATCCTACTACATGAACTGGCTTTGTGGGAGCCTAGCCTGTTTGGATGCTCACCTTCCTAGACCTGGATGGAGGAGGGGAGGACTTTGGACTTCCCACAGGGCAGGGAACCCTGACTGCTCTTCAGACTGGAGAGGGAGGAGGAAAGGAGTGGGGGGAAGAGGAGAGAAATGGGAGGGAGAGGAGGCAGAATTTTTTTTCATTAAAAATAAATAAATAAATAAAAAGTGAAGAAAGAAAGCAAGCTGAGGAAGCCAGGGGGAAAAAGTCAGTAAGCAGCAGTCTTTCTTGGGCTCTGCTCTATCCTGCCTCAAGGTTTTTATTTTTATTTATTTATTTATTTATTTAGCCTCAGTGTTCCTGTCCTGGCTTCCCTCAGTGAAGAAAAAAAAAAGAAAAAAATAAATGCTTATATGAGTTGGGAGGGAGGGCTGCAGGCTGCATTTACCTGTTTCTTTTACTGCTCCTGTCTGTGTAAGTGGGACTTCGTTTCATTATCAGGAAAGATATCGCGATGATGAGTGCTAGACCAACAAGGAATGTGATGCTCACAACTATAAAAGAAGAAAACATTATCCTCAAAATGGCATCGTAAGTATCAAAGCTGTCGGGGCAAGGCGGCGGTGGATGGACCGAGACAAGGCGGCGGCGGACGGACCGATGCAGGAGGGCGACGCAGGTGGCGGCGGCTGGGACCGGCAGGTACTGGCGTGGCGGCAGGCGACGCAGGCGGCAGGGACCAGTGCGCAACACGAAGAGCAGATCGCCCCACGATTAAATCAAAGAGGTAGGCCTTTGGTTGGCGAGGTCCCTGTCAAACGGGGAGCCGGGTCCTGTTCCTGAAGACCCGTCTGAGGGGTGAGAGGGACATTGGCCCCCAGCAGGAGCCAGGAAACAGAGTGAAGGCATTTTGTAAGAGGAGCCTCTGACCAGCAGATAAACCTGATCCAGTTTTAAAAGACCCATTAGATAGCATCGGTAGGAGGAGATGGGCAGGCGCCAAGGCAAAAATTCACCCAATAATCTGAAAAACATGAAAACACCAGAACCCAATGATCTTACAACAGAAGGACTTGAACACCCTAACACAGAAGAAGTGGAAAAAATTGACTTTATGAAAGCAATAGAGTCCCTTAAACAACATGTAAAAAACACCCTTATAGAAATGGATGAGAAGTATAACAAAAAGTTTGAAGAAATGAGTAAATACGTACATGATACCCTGGGAAACCAAGAAAAAGCAATCAAACAGGTAATGGAAACAGTTCAAGAATTGAAAACTGAAATGAAGGCAAGGAAGAAAACACAAACTAAGGACCAGCTGGATATGGAAAATCTAGGTCAATGAGCAGAGTCTACAGAAACAAGCATAATCAATAGAATACAAGAGATAGAAGAAAGAATCTCAGATTCTGAGGGACACCATAGAGAAAATAAACACACTGATCAAAGAAAACAGCAAAACCAACAAATTCTCATCACAAAACATTCAGGAAATATGGGACACAATAAAAAGACCAAACCTAGAAATAATAGGAATAGAAGAAGGAGAAGAATCACAGCTCAAAGGCCCAGAAAATATTTTTAACAAAATGATGGAAGAAAACTTTCCCAACATAAAGAAAGATATTCCTTTGAATATTCAAGAAGCATACAGAACACCAAACAGACTGGATCAAAGAAAAACATCCCCTCGCCATATAATAATCAAAACACAAAATATACAGGTTAAAAAAAGAATATTAAGAGTTGAAAAGGAAAAAGGCAAGTAACTTATAAAGGTAAACCGATCAGACTTACACCTGACTTCTCTATGGAAACCATGAAAGCCAGAAGGTCCTTGATAGAGGTACTTCAAAAACTAAGAGACCATGGATGCAAACCCAAACTTCTATACCCAGCCAAGCTAGTGTTCACTATCAATGGAGAAAAGAAGACATTCCAGGATAAGAACAAATTTAAACTATACGTAGCCACAAATCCAGCCCTACAGAAAGTAATAGAAGGAAAATCGCAACCCAAGGAATCCAACATTGCCAACACTGACTACAATAACTCAGGCCTCTAGCGAACCTTCACCAGCACAACTCAAAGAAGGGACACACACAAACTCTACTACCAAAAACAATAAGAATAACCAGAGTAAACAACCACTGGTCATTAATATCACTTAATATTAATGGTCTCAATTCACCTATAAAAAGGCACAGGCTAAGAGATTGGATACGAAAACAGGATCCAGCATTCTGCTGTTTGCAAGAAACACATCTCAACCACAAAGACAGGCATCTACTCAGAGTAAAGGGCTGGGACAAGTTTTTTCAAGCAAATGGTCCTAAGAAAAAAGCAGGTGTGGCCATACTAATTTCCAACAAAACTGACTTCAAACTAAAATCAATCAGAAGAGATCAAGATGGACACTTTATACTCATAACAGGAACAATTCATCAGGATGACATCTCAATCCTGAATATCTATGCCCCTAATATAAAAGCACCCACTTATGTAAAAGAAATATTACTAGAACTCAAGGCAGACATTAAACCACACACACTAGTAGTAGGAGACTTCAACACACCTCTCACTCCAATGGACAGGTCAATCAGACAAAAACCTAATAGAGAATTAAGAGAATTATTAGAGGTAATGAAGCAAATGGACTTAAAAGACATCTATAGAACACTCCACCCAAATAGGAAAGAATATACCTTCTTCTCTGCACCTCATGGAATCTTCTCAAAAATTGACCATATACTCGGAAACAAAGGAAACCTCCACAGATACAAAAGAATATCAGTGTCCACCTGTGTCTTATCAGATCACCACGGATTAAAGTTAGAAGGCAACAACAATACTACCCCTAGAAAGCCGACAAACTCATGGAAACTGAACAATCAACTACTGAACCACACCTGGGTCAAGGAAGAAATTAAGAAAGAAATTAAAGTCTTCCTTGAATTTAATGAAAATAAAGAGACAACATATTCAAACCTATGGGACACGATGAAAGCAGTGCTAAGAGGAAAGTTCATAGCACTAAGTGCCCACTTAAAGAAAACAGAGAAAGCATACATTGGGGACTTAACAGCACACCTGAAAGCTTTAGAAAAAAAAAGAGGCAGATGTGCCCAGAAGGAGAAGAAGACTGGAAATAATCAAACTGAGAGCAGAAATCAACAAAATAGAAACACAGAAAACAGTCCAAAGAATCAATGAAACAAAAAGTTGGTTCTTAGAGAAAATCAACAAGATCAACAAACCCCTATCCAAACTAATTAAACAACAGAGAGAGAACACGCAAATAAATAAGATCAGAAATGAAAAGGGGGACATAACCAGAGACACAGAGGAAATTCAGAGAATCATTAGATCTTACTACAAAAGCCTGTATGCCACAAAACTGGAAAATGCAAAAGAAATGGACATTTTTTTTAGATAAGTACCATATACCAAAGCTAAACCAAGACCAGGTGAACGATCTAACTAGACCTGTTAGTCGGGAAGAACTAGTAACTGTTATCAAAAATCTCCCTTCCAAAAAAAGCCCAGGACCAGATGGTTTCAATGCAGAATTCTACTAGAACTTCCAAGAAGAGCTAATACCTATAGTCCTTAATGTATTTCACAATATAGAAACAGAAAAGTCATTGCCAAATTCCTTTTATGAAGGTACAGTTACCCTGATACCAAAACCACACAAAGACCCAACCAAGAAAGAGAATTACACGCCCATCTCACTCATGAATATTGACACAAAAATTCTCAATAAAATACTGGCAAACCGAATTCAAGAACACATTAGAAAAATTATCCATTATGATCAAGTAGGCTTCATCCCAAAGATGCAGGGCTGGTTCAACATACGCAAATCTATCAATGTAATCCACCATATAAATAGACTGAAAGAAAAAAAAAACATATGATCATTTCATTAGATTCTGAAAAAGCATTTGACAAAATTCAACACCCCTTTATGATAAAAGGTCTTGGAGACATTAGGGATACAAGGGTCATACCTAAATATAATACAAGCTATTTACAGCAAGCCGACAGCTAACATTAAATTAAATGGAGAAAAACTCAAAGCCATCCCACTAAAATCAGGAACAAGACAAGGATTTCCACTCTCTCCATACCTCTTCAATATAGTGCTTAAAGTTCTAGCAATAGCAATAAGACAACGTAAGGGGATCAAGGGGATTCATATTGGAAAGGAAGAAGTTAAGCTTTCATTATTTGCAGATGATATGATAGTATACATAAGCGACCCCAAAAACTCTACCAAAGAACTCCTACAGCTGATAAACACCTTTAGTAATGTGGCAGGATACAAGATCAACTCCAAAAAAATCAGTTGCCTTACTATACACTAAGGATAAGGAAACAGAGAGGGAAATCAGAGAAGCATCACCTTTCACGATAGCCACAAATAGCATAAAATATCTTGGGGTAACCCTGACCAAGGAAGTAAAAGATCTATTTGACAAGAACTTTAAGTCTTTGAAGAAAGAAATAGAAGAGGACACCAGAAAATGGAAGGACGTCCCTTGCTCTTGGATTGGGAGGATCAACATAGTAAAAATGGAAATTCTACCAAAAGCAATCTATAGATTCAATGCAATCCCCATCAAAATCCCATCAAAATTCTTCACAGATCTGGAGAAGACAATAATCAACTTTATATTGAAAAACAAAATACCCAGGATAGCCAAAACAATCTTATACAATAAAGGAACTTCTGGAGGCATTACCATTCCTGCCTTCAAATTCTATTACAGAGCTACAGTATTGAAAACAGCTTGGTATTGGCATAAAAACAGAGAAGTCGACCAATGGAATCGAATAGAAGACCCTGACTTTAACCCACAAACCTATGAACACCTGATTTTCTATAAAGGAGCTAAAAGTATACAATGGAAAAAAAAGAGAGCATCTTCAACAAATTGTGCTGGCAAAACTGGATGTCAATCTGTAGAAGAATGAAAATAGATCCATATCTATCACCATGCACAAAACTCAAGTCCAAGCGGATTAAAGACCTCAATATCAGTCCGAACACACTGAACCTGATAGAAGAGAAAGTGGGAAGTACTCTAAAACACGTGGGCACAGGAGACCACTTCCTACATATAACCCCAGCAGCACAGACAGTAAGGGCCTCATTGAATAAATGGGACCTACTGAGACTGAGAAGCTTCTGTAAAGCAAAGGACACTGTTGCTAAGACAGAAAGGCAACCCACTGATGGGGAGAAGATCTTCACCAACCCCGCAACTGACAAAGGTCTGATCTCCAAAATATATAAAAACTCAAGAAACTATACCGTAAAAGGCTAATCAACCCAATTATAAAATGGGGCACTGAGCTGAACAGAGATCTCTTAACAGAAGAATTCAAATGGCCAAAAGAAACCTAAGGTCATGCTCAACTTCCTTAGTGATCATGGATATGCAAATCAAGACAACTTTAAGATACCATCTTACCCCTGTCAGAATGGAAAAATAAAAAACACCAATGATAGCCTTTGCTGGAGAGGTTGTGGAGAAAGGGGTACACTCATCCATTGCTGGTGGGAATGCAAACTTGTGCAACCACTTTGGAAAGCAGTGTCTTGGTTTCTCAGGAAATTCGGGATCAACCTACCCCTGGACCCAGCAATAGCACTCTTGGGAATATACCCAAGAGAGGCCTTATCATACAACAAAAGTATATGCTCTACTATGTTCATAGCAGCATTGTTTGTAATAGCCAGAACCTGGAAACAACCTAGATGCCCTTCAATTGAAGAATGGATGAAGAAAGTATGGAATATATACATATTAGAGTACTACTCAGAGTAAAAAACAAGGACTTCTTGAAGTTTGCAGGCAAATGGATGGAAATAGAAAACACTATCCTGAGTGAGGTAAGCCAGACCCAAAAAGATGAACATAAGATGTACTCACTCATATTTGGTTTCTAGCCATAAATAAAGAACATTGAGCCTATAATTCGTGATCTTAGAGAAGCTGAATAAGAAGGAGAACTCAAAGAAAAACATATAGGCATCCTCCTGAATATTAACCTTCATCAGGCGATGAAAGGAGACAGAGACAGAGACCCACATTGGAGCACCGGACTGAAATCTCAAGGTCCAAATCAGGAGAAGAAGGAAAGAGAGCACGAGCAAGGAACTCAGAACTGTGAGGGGTGCACCCACACACTGAGACAATGGGGATGTTCTATCGGGAACTCACCAAGGCCAGCAGGCCTGGGTCTGAAAAATCCTGGGATAAAACCGGTCTTGCTGAACATAGTGGACAAGGAGGACTACTGAGAACTCAAGAACAATGGCAATGGGTTTTTGATCCTACTGCACGTATTGGCTTTGTGGGAGCCTAGGCAGTTTGGATGCTCACCTTAGTAGACCTGGATGGAAGTGGATGGTCCTTGGACTTCCCACAGGGCAGGGAACCCTGATTGCTCTTTGGGCTGACGAGGGAGGGGGACTTGATTGGGGGAGGGGGAGGGAAATGGGAGGCGGCGGTGGGGAAGAGACAGAAATCTTTAATAAATAAATAAATAAAAAAGCTGTCGGGGCATCACATTACCTTGTCAGTGACAGCAATATGAGTAAAGCTCACATCCCTATGTTAAACGTTGTATAAACAATTAAGAACAAAGCATCCAGGAGCATTGCATGACATGCTCACAATGCATCCATCACTCAGTTCCTGGATGATTGATTACTATCATCAAAAGACCATCTCCCTTGGAGCTGGGGACGCAGCTCAGTGGTGGAGCACTGACCTTGCATTTTCAAGCACTTTGGTTCTATCTTCAGCAAAACAAAAACAGTATTGTGAGGTTTCATCTATTGAGCTTCTTCTCCTTGTTTTGCTAACATACTTTAAACCCAGGTATTTGTCATTTTATCCCTATGTACTTCACTGTGTTCATAAGACATGGGTCCTACAGAAGGTCTGGTGACCCCGTGTGTCTTCTGTCGTACCACACAACAGGGTCAGTCTACTAAACAACCAGTTCTCAAAACCATCAAGGTCATGAAAGACAAAGCAAGGCCAAGAGGACACTGACAAGGCAGTTTTGTCAACTGAATGCAACGTGGGATCCTAGACTAGCTCCTGAGTGAGAGCAGCGACACCAGGAGAAATGGCTCAGCAATAAATGCCCTTGCTACCAAGCCTGCAACCCGAGTTCCAACCCCAGGACCCCCCGGGTAGAGAAGAGAACAAAAGCCCCGAAGTTGACCTTTGACTTTACAACATGTGGACTGTGGAACCAACAACAGAATAAATAAACAAACGTATGTTAAAAAAGACAACTTGAGACGTTTAAATGTGTATAGATTGGGGCTGTGTAAATTTTAAGTTCCTGGCCCCAATATTTATATACAGGGTAATTATAGTATGATTATACCATTTAAGAACATACACCACAGCTAAATAAAGGGTATTCAGAAACTTTCTGAAACATTTTTGAAAACCTAAAACTTCTTCACAGTGTCACGCAAACCTACCAACAACTCTTTCATACTGAGGAGTATGACTCCTATAACTAACCACATGACATACATGCACACTGAGGAGGCACCTGCAGCTGACCTTGTGACAGAGACATGCTAAGCTGGCAAGAGCCTGTCTATCTGGTGTCACAGTACACAGTGGCTTCCAGGTCCAGGCTCAGCAACAGGCTCCTTTACCTGCTGAGCCATCACAATGGCCCTCAATGGACAACTTTAAATTACCATCCATATTAAGGGCTCCTGTTACTTACTCTAAAGGCAACTTAAGCATTATTTTTTATTTTCCTCTTCTTTGTTTCATAATAACCCTGCAGTTTTTATACTTTTAGTTTTTCATTAGTGACATTTATTACGTTTTATCTGTGTTTACATTTAATTTTGGTGTGTACATATGTGTGCTGTACTGTGCATGTGCGGAGGTCAGAGGCCAACTTGCAGGAGTCTGATCTCTCCTACCACGTGAGCTCCAGGGACTGAACTTGGATCCTCACGCTTGGTGGCCAGGGCTTTAACTGCTGAGCCATCTTGCTGGGCCTCATTACTATTTTAACTCCGTGGGCTGCCCATACCCAAGAAAGCCCTGGGCATCTCCTACTGAAAGACCCCCCAATACTTGAAAGACCCCCGTGCCCACGTACTATGTTAAACTCTGGTGAAATTTACCTGCCCCACCCCCAGCTCAGCCGATGCTAAAACTGGATATCTATGGGTTGCAGACTCACTGACTAGGCGAGGGGAGGGAATACTCCACCCCCAAGGCATTCTATCTAAACTGTCAACTGGCTGCAGGGTGTTTTATCTGTCTTTATGGTTTTTCGGGGAAATTCGAGAATAGACATGGGGCCATTCCCAGAGTGAGCTAAGCCCGCCAACTTGAGAACCAATGAAATGCTTTTGCTATACTACCCTCTTATGTAATCATTTTTCCCTATAAATATGGCTGTTTGAATTTCCCCGGGGTGCTCAGTTGGCGAAAGCTGCTGGTGCACCCACAGGCACCTGTGTAATCAATAAAGACACCTCTTGCTGATTGCATCTGTTGGCCTGAATTATTGAGTCTGGGGGATTTCTCCCACCGCCCTTGAAAACAAGGGTCTTTCACTACATCAAGACATCGCTGATGGTCTCGAGGGGCTGAAGCTTGTCTCTGACAACCCGGAAAAGACAGAACAGATAAGAGGTCCCTGTGGAGTTCTGCACAGATAGTGATATCTCATTTGTATTTTAATAAATAAAGCTTGTCTGAAGTTCAGAGGGTGAAACCGCCACAATGATCTGCCTCACAGACCAGGCAGTGGTGACACACACCTCTAATCCTAGCCCTAGAGAGGATTCTAAAACAGGGGGAGACAGCTCACACGGGCAGTCTCATGCTGAGATACCTGGAGGCAGGATCACCATTTCGGACTGAGGTGGAGGTGGCTGGCTATTTTGCTTTTCTGACATTCAGGTTGGACCCCAATTTCTATCTCTGGGCTTTTATTAATCATGCTATAGATGATCAACTTCTGAATCATTGTGGCAGACCTCACAGACCCCATGGGGCTCGACGGAACTCTTGAGAACATCATTCATGGGGGCTGGAGAGATGGCTCAGCAGTTAAGAGCACTGGCTGCTCTTCCAGGGGACACGAGTTTGAATCCCAGGACCTACACGGCAGTTTACAAGCATTTGTAACCCCAGTTCCAGGGGATCCAACACCCTCCTCTTGCCTCCGTCAGTACTGTAACAAGTATACAGACATACATGCAGGCAAAACACTCATATACATAAAATAAATAAAAAACAAACAAACAAAAAGCATGTAACTCATGATGCCAGAAGAATGCTTACCGCTCTTGCAGAGGACCCAGGGTCAGCTCCCAGCACCCACATCAGGAGGCTCACAAGCACCTCTAACTCCCGTTTCAAGGACTCCTATGAATGTCGCTTATATGGTCGTGCATTTAGTTATTTATTTTTAATATTTTTGGCTTCTCCCTTCTATATGGGAGATGATAAAAATCGATTTTTTTGTGGGAATTTAAAAAAACTTTGGGAGCCCATTCACAGAAGCATGGAAAGGTGAGCAGGAGATCACACACTTCACCAGTTAGAGAAGCACTGCTAGCCACGTTTCACTTCTGATGTTCCTTTTTGGAATTTGTGCTAAGTACCAGTTCCTCTTTAGGGTGCGGAGAGGAGTGTTGGTGAACACAGTGCCTGTGTTGTAGACGAGGAACAAGGACTTTGTGTCCTACATCCTCATTTGTATTCAGTGTCCTCTCTGGGCTTTGAACGTCCGAATCATTCCACTGTAAATGCCCCTGAGGTTGACTACAGCTGCCCTCATCAATGGAAAGACCAGAAACGTTCAGCCTTGCAGTCATCTTTGAAATTTTTCCCTTTGCGTACAACCGAGCGTTGAGGATGGCTGGAGTCTCCCACTGCGCAGGCTTAGCACGTTTCTTCGCTTCCTGTTCTTAGATTGTGCCCTGCTACCACCTGTCACACACACTGATCTTCCTGTTTCTATGGTTTTAGACCAGGATGATCCAGATACAATTATGCAACACGTCATCTTCTATGAGCAGCTTCTTCCATGCAGTGTTTTCAAGGCTTACTCACTGTAGCATGCAAAGGAATGCCATTCTTTAAGGCTGAGTAATATTCTACTACACACACACACACACACAGTTTATAACTGACCGACATTTGGACTATTTTTTAACCTTTTGCCTATTATCAATCACTGTACCATCAAGCTCATGGCTAATGTAAATATGTTTCGAAGAACTACTGGGTCATGTGATCATTCTATCTAAAGTTTCTGAGGAACTAACTGCCTAACTGTTCCCCCTACATGCTTTTGCATGTTGGGAACACTAGCAACTAAGTCAGGGGTCCAGTTACTCCACATCCAGGCCAGTGGGTTTTGGTGGAGGTTTTGTAAGACAATAAACACAAAGTGAATGGAGCATCCTGTGTGCTTCACAGAGACAGTTCAGATACCCTGGGCAAGTTCACCCCCTAGTCACAGGCTACACAAGACAATACAGTACCAAGGCCGCCTACTTCTTTTGCTTGTGGTACCTTCCTCTCAAGGGGGACATGAGTCTTGAACAGTGGTCCCTGTAGGAGCAGGGAAACACCAGGGACAGCAGCATGGTGAACCAGTTACAAATGAAAACCCTTGGACTTCCCTCTAGCCCTGTGAAGCTAGAGACTCTGAGGTGGGCCCCTATCTGTGACTCCAGATGGCTCTGTAGCCTGCTCAAGTTCAGGGGACACCTTGTGAGTGGCCACGAAGACACACCGACTCTCTCATGTCTCCCATAATAAGGATGCCAGCACCACAGGAGCGACTTTTTTATTGGGGTGGGGGCATGGACAGAGGGGATCGTGGTATATAGCCCATGACAGGCCTGAACTCTTGGTTTCTCCAATCTGTTTCCCAGGCACTAGGATTACAGGTGTGCACCACCATTCCTGGCTCCACAGTTTTTGTTTTTTAAGGTGTTCAGTTGCGCAAGCCCAGGGAGGCTCGACACTGTCTAGTAAAGAGGAACACTGGATATGAAATGTTCACACAGAAACCGCAGGTCAGCACCATCCCAGATAGGTAAGGAAGTCCCCACAGCCTGCCGTTCCCAGCAGTCAGTCCTAGCCATTCACAGTCACTCTCCAGAGTATGCTGCCACAGCGTACTTGGCTCAGTGAGAGGAAACTGCATGGAACCTTCACAGACGGTCATCTCCAACACTGACAAGAACCTCACTGATGAGAGCTGCACTTTGGACACCCAAAACGGCCTTTGAGTGTGTGTGTGTGTGTGTGTATGCTACGTGTCAGATCCAAGGCTTTGCACAGAACCAGGTAAGTGCCCGACCATTGGGCTCTATATCCCAAGCTTCCAACAGGACTGCTCTAGAGATGTTCTCCAAAGAATTAGTTTATGTTTTTTTCCAAGTGGTCATTTAAAGATTTCCATTTCCTACCAATCTATAAACACAGTTACCGGGATAGGCGATGTGTCTTCATGATTACTTTTTTATCACTTCCTTCAATTCTGTGTAGACCCATCAATTCTCTGCATCTTCACCAGGAAGCACACTGAAGCAAGGTTTTCCCGCTTGGCTACTTCCATCCAGGTGGCTGGGAAAGCAGGGCACACTCAGATGTACGGGCAGATGTGGAGAAGAGCCTGCATCCACAAATCACGAGGTTCACGAAAGCACTTCCATCACCAAGAGTAGAACAGTTGGGATGCCATTCAGCTGTCAAGTCCATCACTTAATGGTCAGTCCTTTCAGCATCTCCTTTGTCTGAGACATCACAGAGTCTCTGAGCGAATGTAAAACCTTCTGATAAGTGTCCAGAACATCTTGAGCCGTGGGTCTTTCTGCGCGGATCTGGCTCTTACATGCCTTATGGATATCAAACAAGTGGAATAGAACCATATCGCTGCCTTCCACGTGCCCCAGAAGGAAACTGGAGACATATGGAATCTTCCAGATGTCAATCTTCTCATCATAGGAGGGCATGAGATCATCTCAGAAGGGCATGTCTTCCCCATAAGGCCATAGCTGCTCCAGAGCCACAAAATCCCCATGGAGTTCCCTGTGGCCACACTTCACCCTGACCTCGGAGGAGTGGTCCACCAGGGCAGTGCACCCAGGTCATTGGCCACAATGCTGAAGTTGCTTGTCAGCAGGTACTGAGACAGCGTTTTGGGCAGGTCGTTAGAGTCACACATGACCTTCATGCCCAGGGGACTCTGGTGCAGGTAGTTGATGATGGCGACATACTCCACGGCCAGCTGCAACCGGTGCTGCCAGGTGTCCACATCTTGGTAATTTAAAAGGTTTAGTGTTTCTTCCAGGTTTCTCAGGGTACCCAAGGGGTGATAATCCGTGAGAACGGTGCCATCCTCCCCTCAGTAGCAAACCAGCGTGATCACGTCTCACTCTGCAGAGACTTCACCATCTGCAGTCCGTGGAGGAAGTCGTCCTTCATCTCCAGCCTGGTGAGCCGCGAGAGAGCAACTTTGTGCTCATTCCACTCGGACAGAAAGACCTGAAACAGGACCAAGGAGAACATCAGACCCAGGCTTCCACCAAAGCACGCCGAGGAACAAACACCTCCTAGGAGGCAGGCGTGGTGCAGAGGACGCAGAAACAAACCAGATACGGTCCTGTCTCTGCCATCCCAGAGCTGTGAAGACAGACTCGCAGCACTCAGCAGGGTTAGCAGCTAACTGGGACGGGGAAGGAAGGAAGAAGGAAGAGCAGGACCAAGGCGGAGACCACGGACTCTTCCAAAGGCTTCCCAGAACCCGAGAGTCGCCATGGACCGCAGTGCGGAAGAGCGCAGCCTGCTCCTGGCTGACAGAAGGGGCAGGAGGACCCAAGATGATTCCCAGGTGTATGGCTCAAGGACCATATGGCTCAAGGAAAGTGGTGCCATCTACGATGTGGGGGACAGCAGGCCCCACAGAAGAGATGATCAACCGTTCCACACCAAGACACATATGGGTAATCCCTAAACTCAAGAAGCTGAGACAGGAGGATCATGAATTTGAAGGCTATACAGTAAGACTCTATTCGGAAGGAAGAAACAAACAAACAAGAGTCCCACCCAGGACATTCTGATGTGCTCAGAGAACTCCAAGTGGAGCTGACAAATAAGCAGTTGACTGCACGGTTCTGGGAGTTGGGGAGAGACAGGCCTCGAGAGAACCATCTGGGAGTTTATTAAATATGCAAAGGCAACAGCATTAGACTAGGTCTAGATATAGATTATATCTAGAGACACCGAGAGACACTTCCTCGGCTTCAGCATTGCTGCGTTAGTCCAGACAGCTGTCTCTCGAGAGACAGGCCTCTCGTGTGTGGCATGCAGGATGTCTGTCTGGCAGCATCCCCAGCTTCCACCCCACCGAATGCCAGAAACATCCCCCTCTCCAGTAGTGACAACCACAAGACTCGGTACACACTGTCATCCACTTCCAAACTGCTGCTGGTTGAGATGCACCATCAGCTGGCGGGACGAGGAAGGAGAGGACATAAAGGAGTTCAGAAGGAGCAAGGGACGAGGGAGACACAAAGCACGCTATCCTAGAACACCAGGGTCTAAGGACAAGAAGCCACGGAGTCCATGGCTGCTAAAGGGGCCAAGAGGAAAGTAGTGTTCAGTCTGAGGTTTCCTGGTGTGTGGAGGCCACACGGGAAAGGATGACAGTGATGGAGAGCACGGAAGGTGGAGGTGGTGAACAAGCTTTCCCATCACAGAAAGAGCAGCGGCTACAGAGGACGGAGCTTCTATCTGTAAATTCTTTCTGTAAAGTGTACTTTTTTTTTAATTTTGACACAGGGTTTCTCTGTAGCTTTGGAGCCTGTCCTGGAACTAGCTCTGTAGACCAGGCTGGTCTCGAACTCACAGAGATCCACCTGCCTCTGCCTGCCGAGTGCTGGGATTAAAGGCGTGCACCACCACCGCCCAGCAAGTGTGCTTGTTTTTACACAGAAGGGAATGAAGGATAGGGTGGGGAAGACTGGTGATCCCGCAAAGTTGCAAGACTCAGGATGATGCATGTAGGGGGTACACGGGACCTCACGGAAAGGATGAGGATGCTGTCTGCGCAGTCTTCCATCTTCATGGTTCATAAAATAAGACCGTTAGCTAAGAACGGGTGAGCATTTGGAGAAACATTTGTCTCAGAGCAGGAGTGAATCACCAAGGCCTGATGTGTTGTGCTGGATGCTCAGACCCCTCCTTAACTCTATAATTGTCTATCATGGTTGTATTTTCTTATATAAGTACGTAACTTTGCAATCAAAAACAGTATACTCTACAACTAGGCAGCACACTTTTCTTTTTCACTTATTATCCTAGGACTTTTCTTCCTGATACTAATTGAAGTTCCTATCTACACCTAATGGCTACACACTGACTATGTTTATATATAATTTTTTGAGACAAGGTCTCCTGTAACACAGGTTGGCCTTGAATTCCCTACACAGCCACAGATGGCCTTGAAGCAAGCACTCCTCCAGCTGAGCTACATCCCCAGCCTAAAAGTGTTCCCATCTCCCATCCTATAGCACTCTTTCACACCTGCCTCCCTCCCTCCAGACGATTTCACTACGCCCTCCCGAGTTCCCCATCAGAGACTCCTGGGCTCAAGGACAGAAACACAGGGCCTTCATGGATTGTTTTCCTTTCGTTTGTTTTTAAGCCATTATTCCACGCCAGCCTCAAAGTCCCCACCCCAAGCAACTTTTTTTTGGGGGGGGTTTGAGACAGGGTTTCTCTGTGTAACTCTGGCTGTCCTGGAACTTGCTCTGTAGACAAGGCTGGCCTCAAACTCAGAGATCCGCCTGCCTTTGCTTCCGGAGTGCTGAGATTAGAGGCATGCGCCACCACAGCCCAGCCCCAGACAATCTTTTTGCCTTGGACTCCCAGGTACAGCAAGTGTCAGGGCACCTGAGCTGACAGTGAGGACAGTACAGATGTGAACACTTACCCTCTTCACGGCTCCTTCCCCAACGCGCCTCAGCTGCCTCGCTTCCGGCCTCAGCTCCTCACAGGACAACCAGCATAAGAGGTTTCTTATCTGTCCCATCCTGAAGTAACCATGAGGACAGCGCCTGGGATCCTCAGGAGATTGGGGGAGATGGAAAACCAGTCGAGGCAGAGGTAAAAGAGCACATTCATAAAGGCCAAGGAGAGCAACAGCCCAACCCCCCGGGGGACTTCTCTGTGGGTGAGACCTTTCCTGCTTCCATGTTGCTGTCCCATGTCAGTTCCTACAACAGAACATGAGGCAGGGAGTAGAATCAATGTCTATGCTGATTTCCATGGGAGTGTTCTGATGCCACTAGTGGGCCGAAGGTGGTCACCGTCACTCGTGGGTTCTGTCAGGATCAGCATTACTTGAAGGCATAAACGCACTGCAATGTGAGCTGCCCTGATAAACACCATTCTTCATTAGAAGCTAAAATGGGGGTTCATCCAGACCACATCTGGTCTTTTTCTCCCACAGGAGCTTGTACTAGGTGGGTGGCCTGAGTGTAGGTGTGCATTGTGGGACTGGGATAGAAGGCAGACAAAGAGGCTTAGTGAGCGTAGGAAACAGACAAGGGTCTCCTGAAGCTGAGAAGTTAGTGTGTTCTGATGATACAGCTCAGGGAGCTTCCAGCATGCGCAAGATCCTGGGCTTGAACCCTAACACAGCAACAACAAAATAGTTAGGCTTTCTTTCTGTGGCCCGGGGGATTGAACACAGGGCCTTGGTTAAGCTAGCTGAGCACCCTATCCCCAAGCGATACCCCAGTGAAGAAGCAAAGCTAACTTTTCAGTGGGTGCACAGGTAGCTTTGAGGTGGGGAGATGGAGGTGCAGAAATTAGGCCCTGATGATAATCCAGGATAAGAGTTGACAAACTTGTGAGAATGATGGCTTAATTCTAACTGTCTAAGACTTTCCAAAGAGATGACTCGGGAGACACTGGTAGCAGGGACCCAAAGAATCCAGAATAGAGATCACTGCAGGGCCATGGCTGAGGGAGCTGGAAGGGGACAGACCTGGAATGGACTCTTGAGCAAAGGATGCTTGTCCCTCAAAGTGCTGGACAGAAGTGTTCCAAAGTGACCATTAGACTGGGAGACATGGGGACCTTCAGGAGTCTCTTCCTTCTCTCAGCTGAGTCTCCATCCACATACCTGGGTCGCTCAGAGTTGTGCCTGGTACCACATGGCAGCTCACAGCCTCCGTAACTCTAAGCTTCGCTTAGAAAACAGAATTCAACACTGGTGTTTATTCCTTCTATCTTGGGGTTGTAAATCTGCAATCACTCTGGTTTCATTCACAGGCCACCTGGAGGCCATCTTGCCCATTCACCCCACACTCTGGGGTCTCTCCGGCCAGGTTCAGATTCAGGTCACTTGTTTGTCTTTCCACGGGGACTCAAGACTCTCATCTTGACCTCAGGCCTCTTCCTCAGTTCATCTTTAGAGACTGAACAGAGCCACGGCGGCTGTTTCCACCCAGGCTGCTGCATCTGTTGTATTATCTCTTTCATCATACTTTAAAAAACTTTATGTTAATTATCATTGTGTGTACGACGTGTGGGCATAGGCAAGCATATGCCACAGTGCACGTGTGGAGGTCAGGGGACAACTCAGCGGAGCTGATTCTCTCTTCTCTCTTTAAGTGGGTCTTGGGGCTTGCATGACCAGCACCTTTACCCACGGAGCCATCTCTCTAGCTCACCTTTCTTCATAATCTTTAGAGGGACCAGGTGTGTCTCAACTTAGACCTTAGGACAAAGGGTTTCTTTGCAACTGCTTTTTTCTCTAGGCGTCAATGCCAAAATCAAGTGATAACCACATCACGGATGTGAGGTGCAGAGGGATGGTATGATATCATGCGTTGTCTCTGCCTGTGCCACTCAGCCCTGTAGCCAGAGTACATAAGAGCAGCCCCTATGGCGTAGAAAAACAAACCTGTGCTTTCTCAACAAATATCTCTTACCCAACATTTACTAGGTTAAAAATGGCCGGGACTATAGCTCACTAGTAAAGTGCTTGCTTAGCTCAGGGCTATAAAAAGGAAACAGGCAGTGGATTGTAGCTGGCCAAACCTGGCAGCAGATGATACTATTCCTTTGAGGGTGCTGCAAGCCGAGGTAATCTCACCTCATGCAGTGTCTCTGGTAGCTCCCAAGCTGCCTGTGATTCCTACAACTATACTGCAGTCTAGATCCTTCTCCTGACGCTCTGTGGGCTTAGTGTCCACTGCTGACCTTGTTGTCCCCGTTTTTCCCCAGCACATCTCTTCGGGGCTCCCACTCTATCGTGGAGACACAGCTTACCATCATTCATATCACAAACTAGGATGACTCAGTTCCTGCCTCCCCTGACCTCAGAATCAGTCAAGCCCTACATACAGTCCATTCTTGACTCTGCCTTGGTCTCTTACCTGCATGTCTACAGCTGATTCCTGCATTATCTTTCTTTGTTCCCATCCATTCTCTACACAGCAGATGGGATCTTCCTTCTTTAATGAAATGTTCCAAAAGGAAAAATAAGTAAGATTAGGACCATCTATTCAGTGTTTTATCAATTTACAGTTGTCCTAAATATATTTCAATTTTTAAAAAATAACATTTTTGGGAAGTGTGGCATACTGGGGACCCAACCCAGGGTCTCTCACGGCATAGGATTCTCCACCAAGCCTGACCTTTGTGAAAGAAATGAAATATTACATATAGAACTGGAGCACCTTCGATGCCCTCTCCATCCCCAGTCGCCACTAGGCTCATGGTTATTCTCTGGGATTCTCCAGCTGGGGACCTGGGGACTTGGGAAGAAAAGCCATTTCATGGGTGCTCACTTCAGACCTACTGATCAGAAACAAAATCCGCTTTTACAGTTCTCCAGGTGGTCTGGATGAATGCTAAAATCTGAGGCCCTCTGGTGGGCACAGTTAAACCATGTCCTCCGTGGTCACAAGTCCCTGCCCATAAGCAGCTTCTCAGGCACTGTGTCACTTCTGGTATACTGGAGAGCTGCTCTGCAGCTAACGGCTTTGAAGTTCAGACTGATCTTGTTGTTGTTGTTTTAATTTCTTACATTTTATTTCTTTGACCACAAGGGGAGGACACCTGCCAAGGCATGCATGAGGAGGTCAGAGCACAATTTACAGGAATCAGGTCTCTCCTTCCACTATGGATCCTGAGTTTTGAACTCAGGTTACTGGGTTTGGCAGCAAGCACCCATCACAACAGCTTGCCAGCCTTTCACAGTATGCTTTCAAGATTCATCTACTCTGCTTTGTTACTCTCAGTCGACGAGAGCATCATCAGTGAAATAATTTCCCCCTGCTCCAGACAGTCTCATTGTGTAGACAAACCAACTATACCACCCTCTTGTCTAAGTCTCCCATGGGCTGAATTATAGGCATTCACAACCAGCCTGGTGTGAAACAAACTTTGTACATATTTCCCTACGTGTATGTGGAAGAATTCTTGTTTGACATAGAGGGTGATCCTTCCAAACAACAGATAAAATCCTGCCCAGAATACAAACATTCAATAGTCCCACTGTGCCTTGAAAAACAAGTCTAAATTCTGAGATGAGTCTTGCATGGCCGGGATGTAGATCGTGGGAGAGTCAATGCTTAGCACATGCCAAGACACAATGCCCTGGGTCTGACTCCTGCACCAAGAGGAAAGTAAACCCCAGGAAAGTAAACTACAGAGTCCCCCCAATGTTCCTCACTCCAGCCCCCAAACACTCCTTGGTGCCCAAAGAAACCAGTTAGGAGATCTGTGGACCCTTAGATTTTGCTTCAAGATGTTTGTCACCTGTTCTGTTTGGTTCCCTACCATCTGGAGTGCCTGGCGCAGAACAGGGACCAAGGCACACTAAATGGACAGTCACTCTGCACTTCTCTGTGTTCATGGGTGTCTGGCATGCAATTGCTGTCTTCCTGTGTTTCCCTTCAGTTCTCTGTGGGACCTGCCCTCTAGCGCCTCCCATCTGCCATTTCTTCTCTCATCCAATTGCACCAACATCACAGTTACATCTTCCAAGTGTTAAATCTCTTTCACCCCAGCCTCCCCCTCTGACTTTTCTATTGCATGACTGCAAGTTTCATGGCACCTAGAGCTTATAGTTTTAGGAAGGAAAGGGGGCTCCCTAAGAAAAGAACACAGACAGACTGGGCAGATGGCTCAGTAGGTAAGGTGCACAGACCCAAGCTGAAATCCCCAGAACCCAAGAGAAGCCATTGTTCCTACAATGATACCGGTGGTGAAGAGAATCCATGGAGGCTGATGGGCCAGCCACCCTGACCCATGGCACACCACAGAGTGATCCTGGCTCAAACAAGGGAGAGGGCCAAGACCAGCACCCATGTTGTACCCTGTCCTCCGCATGCATGCCATGACACGTTGTAACACACACACACAGGCACACACCCTTTCCAGTGCACAGACTTCGGAGTGTAAAATTGTCAGCCCCTTTCCTGGGTTTTGCAAGAGACTTGTGGCCTGGCAGAGGAGCTTGAGTCTAAATCCACACCCACTACTCACTCTCGTGCTCTAGTAAAAATATCCCCCTAAGGCTCAGTCATTTGAGACTTGATCTTCAGCTGTTGCTGGATGGTGGCAGCATCTTAAAAACGTAGAGTTTGCTACAAGGAAGTTTCTGTCAGGAACAGCACGGCCTAGAAGGAGATACTGGGACCCCAGCCTGTGTCTCTCTGCATCCAGGATGCCATGAAGGAAGGCCACCTCATCCATTGCCGTCTTCTCCCATCAGATTCCCCTTCCACCACGGATCTCTCCTGCCACGATGTGCAGAATGACCACAGGCCATAAGCAAAGGTCACTATGCAAAGGCCCATCACAGAATGAACCCCCAGGACTGAGTCCAAATAAACCCTTCCCTTCTAATAGCAAGGTTGGAGCAATAGCTCTGTGGTTAAGAGCACTGGCTGAGGATCCAGGTTCAAGTCCCAGCACCCATATAGCAGCTCACAGCTGTTTATAACTCCAGTTCCCGGAAACATGGCACCCTCACACAGAAATTCACAGAAGCAAAAATAAATAAATAAATCATTTAAAAAAGCTATTATAGCAATACAAGCTAACACTCAAATGCTACCAACACCAGGAACAAAATTCTGCAAGAACCTGGAATTCATATTTTCTTTTTAAAAAAGATTTATTTACTACAGAGACACCCTGTCTCAAAAACCAAAATCAATGAATAAATAAAAGACTTATTTATTTTATGTGAATGAGTGCTTGTTTGCATGCATGGTGCCCAGGGAGGTTGGAATAGAGTGCTGGATTCCCTGGAACTGAAATTCTGAACAGCAGTGAGCCATTAGGGAATTGAACCCGGGTCCTCTGCAAAAAAACAAGTGCTCTTAACCACTGAGCTATCCCTGCAGGCCCTAGAATCCTCTTTTCAAATGAAAATATGACCCTCATTAGTTGGCAAGCCCTTAGAGCATTTATGGACTGTATTTTGTATCTTTTAGCTATAATCCTCACATTCTGAATCTCCCTAGGAAAAAAAGCAATCATCCTTAAACTCAACTCACACAGTATCACACAATATCAAACTCAAAACAATTCTGAGAGGTACATAATTTTCCAGAGAAGGGAACGGACTCAAAGGTGAAGGCGCTCAACCAAGATCTACACCATGTACATGGAAGGGCTGCCTCAAATCCACGTTCTTCCTCGGGGTCTTGCAAAGCTCAGGGGTTAGGCAGACTTGAACCCAGTGTGGTCACTGGAGGGGGCTGCTTAGATAAAGAAAATAAGCTAACTAAATGAACTGCCAATATGCACAATGTTTTACATAATTCGAGATGTTGGTGTCACCAAGACAATTCAGGCTAAACCTCACTTTCCGATAATTATTTTAAATAATCTCGATATTATGTAGTTAGTACAAGCAAAGAGTGGGATATCAAACTTCCTAAACTCCATATTGCTTTTTAATAGAGGAGGGAAGTGGGGTTCACACAGTTGAGTGGCGGTGCCCAGTGCACAGAGAGACCCGGAGAGGGGTGCGCGGAGAGCACACGGAGGGGCTGTATGGTGATCTCCCGGAGGGGGTGCGCGGTGATCACCGAGGGTGCGGATGCACAATGAGCACCCGGAGGGACGGAGGGTGCACGGTAAGCAGCTGGAGAGCACCACCTGGTCCAAGGCGAGGCGAGTCTGAGGCCCGGGAGAGCCGCGTCATCCCACGCTGTGGCTGGGTTGGGGAGGTGGTCCAGGCTAGGAAAGGCCCCGCAGAGCCCCAGTCTGCTCCACTATTCCCCCGAGCCTACCTAATATCCACCAAATCCAGCTTGCTGCCCACTACTCCTGCATGGCAGGAAGCGGTCCGAAGCGAGCGCGAGGCTGCCCCCCGGTGGCCGCCTCCCGCCGTACCATGGACGCCAGCTCTCACCCTGCCTCTGGTTCTGCTGGTGAGTGTCAGGAAGCAGCCAGCAGGTTGAGCCTGGGGCTGGGAATCTCAGAGGGTTGCTTTGTGATCTACATCTTTGCAAAGCAGTAGTTGCCAGAGAGTGGGCCCCAGAACAGCAACCTGAGCAAATGTCCGAAATTCTCAGCCCCACTGCCGACCGAGCCCCCAGAGGTACTGATGCCTCTGGATTTGGAAACTGCATGTAAGGTGAATTTGGGGCTTTGATCTGAGATGCAAAGCTGAACTTCACAAATTTCAGGTCCAGACCTCAAGCTGGATATTCAAGTGACGTGCAGGTTGGAAGATCTCAGCGAGTCACACGTATCTGTACTTGATGTGAAAAGAGAGGTTGTGAAATGGAAAATCAGACGTAAGTTGTTGTTTGTTTAAAATACACATAATATCATCTATTCTAAACTGATTTGCTTTCTAGGTTTGAAATCAAGACAGTATGGCATGCAGATTTTTAAAAACCCATCTGTGCTTCTTATCCAAATAATGAGTGTTAAGTCCAAGCATGTTAAAGGACTGGGTTCGATTTCGAAAGCACTAAGGGCGCGGGGCAAAAAACACTCTGTAAACCACTTTTGCCTTTCAATCTGACGTGTGTGTGTGTGTGTGTCACTCGAAGACCAGGGATACTAGATGCCCTTGGAGCTGTAGTTGTGTGAGCCACCTGATATGCATGCTAGGAACTAAGCTCAGGTTCTCTGCAAGAGCAGCACAGGTGTTTTATTATGGAACCAGCTCTCCAGCACCAAGAGTACTTAGAGTAGAAAGTATACCTGGATGTATAATAATAAGAATACCTTATATTCTTATATAATAATACACATTAATAATTCAGAAGTAAATTATATGCATTATATCTCAAAGCCACTAAAAGCACTGCTTAAGGAATACAGAGTTTCAGTTTGAAAAGATAAAAAAATTCTGCTGATGATGGAGGTAATGGTTGCATAACAGTGTGAAATATCTGTAGTAGTCAGGGGCGGCTGGGCTGCGTTCCCGGCACCCAGCCGCCCACATGGCTCTCGCTTATGCCCGAAATAATTACACAGAAACTGTATTCATTTAAACATTGCCTGGCCCGTTATCTGTAGCCTCTTATTGGCTAGCTCTTACATATCGATCTAACCCATTTCTAGTATCCCTGTAACACCACGAGGTGCGCTTACCAGGGAGGATCTTAACCTGCGTCTGGCTGGAATGGGAGCATCATGGCGACTCTCTGACTCAGCTCCTTTCTCCCCCAATCCTGTTCTGTTTACTCCACCCATCTAAGGGTTGGCCTATCAAATGGGCCTAGGCAGTTTCTTTATTAGTTAACCAATGAAAGCAACAGATAAGATACAAGACCCACCTCCATCATTTCCCCTTTTTCTGTTTAAACAAAAAAGAAAGGCTTTAACTTTAACAGTAAAATTACATATAACAAAACAGTTATCAAGTAAGAATTACAGTTACAATATTTATATCTATTTTATCTCTTATCATAACTAAGGAAAACTATAACTATTACTAACCATTCTTCAACTCCATCAAAGACTCCAGAAGGAAATAATATTACTTAAGCAAACAAGAAATCCAAAACTCTAGAAATGACAGAGACATCTCGCTGCCTGGACAGTCACCCAAAGTTCTTTTGAACCGTTGGGCCAGGCAGTATTTAAAAGAATACCGTTTCCGCGTAATTATTTCGGGTACAAAGCTAACCATGCGGGCGGCAGGATGCAGGGGACGCAACCCCGCCGCCCCTGATGCAACAAATATCCTGGCTGTCACCGAAATATGCTCTTAAAATGACATGGCTCCTCAGTAAAGAGCACTGGCTGCTCTTCTGGAGGACCTGGGTTCCCGCACCCACACGGCAGCTTGCAACCATCTCTCAGTCAGTTTCAAAGGGTCTGAACTCGGGGTGCACTGCACACCTGTGATGCAGACATACATGCAGCCAAAGCACCCATACACATAAAACTCAAAACAACCTCCTAAAAATGACTAAGGTCGTAAGATGTGTTATGTGTAGTTTGCTATATGGAAAACATTGTAGGGGCCTATGAGCAGGCCAGCAGGTAACGGTGCTGGCGACCTAAGTTCACTCCCTAGGAGCTACAGGTGCAAGGTGAGAAAGGATTCTCACAGCTTGTCCTCTGACCTCCATATGCACACGTGCACACACACACTCTCTCTCACACACACATCAAACAAATGCAATATTAAAAGTTACATTGATTTATATGTATTGACATAGAGAGATGTTCATAACATCTGCTTGTTAGTGGTTTTAATGTTAAATATCTCCCATAGGCTCACATGTTTCAACGGTCCTCAGGGGGTGGGGGTTGAGACTATTTTGGAAGTGGAGTCCCTCTGGAGGATGTGGGGATTTGTAAAGAGGCCTCACTTCCTGTTCGCTCTGGGTTCTTCTCTGGCCACCATCCTTCCCCTGCCTGCTGCTCTATGGTCTATGGAATGATGGCCTATATCCCACTGGAAGAGTAAACCAAAACAATAAATCTGTTCTCTCTTAAGTTGCTTTTGCCGGGTTTTTTTTTTCTTACAGTAATAGGAAGGTGAGTAAGACAATGGTTTAGAAATACGCATTTAATGTTGTTGGTGCCTCACGCTATTCTCATGCAGTGGAAGCCAACAAAATAGAGATTTCAGGAAGAAAGGATGGGGAGAGGACTTCCCAGAAAGATGGAGCCTACACTGGCAAATTCTCCCACAAAGTGCAGCTTCAGAATCAAAACAGGATTAATTCATGGTGGATCAAGAAAGGCCAGAATTTGAGGCAGCACGGGTCTGGTCACAAAAAGTCAGTTCTGTTTTCTTCTGACCTGGACTCAGCATGGCTTCAAAACCTGGAACTCTTCTGGTTCAGCATGGGGTGGTAAAGAAAATTCGTAAGTCAGGAGAGTGGAGGAAACCCCTCATTTATTTGGTTTTGTCCCTTTTCTTTATTCCCTTACTAGCAGCCCCAGCCACTTACATCACAGCAGCAAATGTGGCTGCCAACAAAAAGCTGCAGGAGCTGGAATCACAAGCTAGAGCCCTCCTTTCTACCCAGTGGCACACTCATCCATTGCTGGTGGGAATGCAAACTTGTGCAAACACTATGGAAAGCAGTGTGGAGGTTTCTCAGGAAATTTGGGATCAACCTACCCTAGGACCCAGCAATACCACTCTTGGGAATATAACCAAGAGATGCCCTATCATACTACAAAAGTATTTGTTCAACTATGTTCATAGCAGCATTATTTGTAATAGCCAGAACCTGGAAACAACCTAGATGCCCTTCAATGGAAGAATGGATGAAGAAAGTATGGAATATATACACATTAGAGTACTACTCAGCAGTAAAAAACAATGACATCTTGAATTTTGCATGCAAATGGATGGAAATAGAAAACTCTATCCTGAGTGAGGTAACCCAGACCCAAAAAGATGAACATGGGATGTACTCACTCATAATTGGTTTCTAGCCATAAATAAAGGACATTGAGCCTATAACTTGTGATCCTAGAGAAGCTTAATAAGAAGGTGAACCCAAAGATAAACATATAGTTATCCTCCTGGATATTGGAAGTAGACAAGATTGCCGGTCAAAAATTGGGAACTGGGGGTGGGCTTGGATGGGGGTAAGGGGAGATGGGGAGAGAAAGTGTGAAGGGAAGGATAGGGAGAGCTTGGGGGAATGGGATGGTTGGGATAAAGGAAGGGTGGATATGGGAGTAGGGAAGTATATATCTTAATTAAGGGATCCATTTTAGGGTTAGCAAGAGACTTGACTCTAAAGGGGCTCCCAGGTGTCCAGGGAGATGTTTCCAGCTAGTTCCTTGGGCAGCTAAGGAGAGGGAGCCTGAAATGGCCCGATCATATAGCCATACTGATGAATATCTTGCATATCACCATAGAACCTTCATCTGGTGATGGATGGAGATAGAGACAGAGCACCACAATTGAGCACTGGACTGAGCTCCCAAGGTCCCAATGAAGAGCAGAAGGAGGGAGAACATGAGCAAGGAAGTCAGGACCGCGAGGGGTGCACCCACCCACTGAGACAGTGAGGCTGATCTATTGGGAGCTCACCAAGGCCAGCTGGACTGGGACTGAATAAACAAGGAATAAAACCGGACTCTCTGAACATGGTGGACAATGAGAGCTGCTGAGAAGGACAATGGCACTGGGTTTTGATCCTACTGCATGTACTGACTTTGGGGGGGGGCTAGCCTCTTGGGATGCTCACCTTCCTAGACTTGGATGGAGGGGGGAGAACCTTTAACTTTCCACAGGGCAGGGAACCCTGACTGCTCTTTGGACTGGAGAGGGAGGAGAAGCAGAGTGGGGGGAGGGGGAGGGAAATGGGAGGTGGGAAAGAGGCAGAAATTTTTTAATAAAAAATACTAAAAAAAAACATTAGAATTCTAGACCAAAGAAAAATGGCTAGTTCTGTGAATCGGTTAATTCACAAAACTGAAGTAAACATTTCGTGAGGTTTCTAAATCTATTATGCAGCATTTTAAAGATGTTTGAAAAGAATTATAATATTAGACTTATGGAATGCTTGTCCTTAAGACTAATTTCTCCTGAAATTATGTTTTTCCCTAAAGTTCAGATAATTACTATAAAAGATTAGGGTGCCATGTCTTATCTCTGAAGCACAAAGCCCAATTTAAATGATAATGTAGAATCTCCAATTAATAAATTAGCAAATTTTTTAAAAAAGAAATAGAATTGTCAAAAACTATAATAAAAATTTCAATTTTATTAAAAAGATAGATCGATGGTTATTATGTCTGACTAGCCTCCAAAAAATAGGTTGTCAATCAAAATCATTAAAAATCTTTGCATTGAAAAATGACTGCAACTGTCATCATCCAGCAACTGATGGGATCTGATACAGAGATGCACAGCCAAACATTAGGCAGAGCCAGGGGAGCACCTACAGAAGAGAGGGAGGAAGTATTATAAGAGCCAGAGGGGTTGAGGACACCAAGAAGGCATGGCCCACAAAATCCACTAACAGGGCTCATTGGGTTCACAGAGACTGAAGTGACAATCATGGACGTGATATAGGTCTGAGTTGTGTTCTCTGTATACATCCTGTGGTTACTTAGTTTTGATTTCTTGACTTCCAACAGTGGGCATGAGGGTATCTCTAACTCTTTTGCCTGTATTTGGGACCCTTTTCCTCCTACTGGGTTGCCTCATCCAAACTTGATATGAGGGCTTGGGAATATCCTTATTGTAACATTATACCATTTCTGTTTAATATTCCTGGAAGGCTTGCTGTATTTTGGGAGGATGAAGAAGAGGGTTTGGGGAAAAGGGGGAGTTGGAAAGTGCGTGGCAGGAATGGGAGAAGTGGAGGGAGGGGAAGCTGTGGGTGGTATGCAATGTATGAAGGAATAAAAACTAAAAAAGAAAAAAAAAGCTTCATTGTTTAGGGTTGAGC
The DNA here is from genome assembly GCA_025134845.1 of Neodon shergylaensis. Classification (NCBI taxonomy): domain Eukaryota; kingdom Metazoa; phylum Chordata; class Mammalia; order Rodentia; family Cricetidae; genus Neodon; species Neodon shergylaensis. The sequence goes on along the minus strand of JABTXL010007436.1, from coordinate 301,603 downwards.
ACTCAGGCTCTACTGGATCTCTGGCCAGAGAACTGACATGGGTTCTCCATGAACACAAAATGTTTGCTGGGTGTGGTGGCACTCAGAGAGGACTGACTGACCTGCACACGAGACATCTGATCCCAATCAGCATAATGAGGCTAACGATGAAGGGTCTGCTGATGTGTAAACACGAGAACACGAATTATCAGACGGGCTGGAGAGATGGATGGCTCAGCACTTACTGTTCCTGCAGAGGATCTGAATTTCAGTCCCTGCACCCATGCTGGGCCACAGCTGTACCTCAGCTCAATGACAGGAGACCGTGAGCATGCTTTGCTTCTACTGTTAGATGTATCAACACAGGAAATTCCTTGGTATTCTTATGGAGGACATTCCATGATGTTGCTCATAGCAGCCTGGTATTTAGATAAAGTATACTTAACCTACAATACCAGATTCTGCTTGCACAGAAATATGGCTATGATATAGTAAATAAAATACAAAAGAAATCAGTGTGCTGGCACAGGCCTATAATTCTAGCACTCAGAGGTGGAGGCAGGAGCACTAGGAGGCCAAAAATTGCATCAGTCCATGTATTGAGTTCTAAACCAGTCTGTGATAGATGAAACTTTTCTCATAACCAATAAACAAACACAAACAAAAACGCCTGCACACATAAAAAACAATACCTATAGAAAAATACTGTGTGTTTGCAAATATATTACAAAGCTTGAAAGGACATACATAATTATAACTTATTCTAGAAAGAGAGAGAGAATTAAAACCTTTTTTACATTTTTTCATTTAGTTATATTTTTGAGTAAGGGTCTGAACTAGCCTGGGCAGGCCTGGAACTTGTCAGATAGCAAAGGATAACCTTCAACTTATGAAATTCTGCCTACACCCCCTCAGTGCCCAGCACAGCGTGCACCGCTCCAGCACACAGCGTACACTGCTCCAGCACACAGCGTGCACAGCTCCAGCACAAAGCACAGAGCGTGCACCGCTCCAGCACACAGCACACAGCACACAGTGTGCACAGTTCCAGCACACAGCACACAGTGCGTACTGCTCCAGCACACAGCACACACCATGCACCGCTCCAGCACACAGCACAAAGCATGCACAGCTCCAGCACACAGCACACAGCATGCACCGCTCCAGCACACAGCATACAGTGTGCACTGCTCCAGCACACAGCACACAGCATGCAC
>JABTXL010007436.1:263710-290407 GCA_025134845.1 Neodon shergylaensis | reverse complement strand
CCGCACACAGCACACAGCGCGCACCGCTCCAGCACACAGCACACAGCGCGCACCACTCCAGCACACGGCACACAGCGCGCACCGCTCCAGCACACGGCACACAGCGTGCACCGCTCCAGCACACGGCACACAGCGTGCACCGCTCCAGCACACGGCACACAGCGTGCACCGCTCCAGCACACGGCACACAGCGTGCACAGCTCCAGCACACGGCACACAGTGTGCACCGCTCCTGCACACGGCACACAGTGTGCACCGCTCCAGCACACAGCGTGCACAGCTCCCGCACACAGCACACAGAGTGCACTGCTCCAGCACACAGCACACAGTGTGCACTGCTCCAGCACGCACCATGCACCACTCCAGCACATGGCACACAATGCACACCGCTCCAGCACATAGCGTGAACCGCTCAAGCACACGGTGCACACCGCTCCAGCATAAGGCACACAGTGCACACCGCTCCAGCACACGGCATGTACTGCTCAAGCACACGGTGCACACTGCTCCAGCATACAGCACACAGTGTACACTTCTCCAGCACACTTGGTTTTCTGCAGTGCTGGGGATCAAATCCTTGACTCTGCAATGCTAGGCAAATGCTTTACCAACTAAACTACATCTCCAGCTCAAGAATAAGAAATCTTGTCTTTAAACTTACTTTAACTCAGTATCCTTTTCTTCCATAAATATACTACACTACTTTTATAATAAAAGAGGGGAAAGAGAGAGGAAACTATAAACAAATCTACCTATCAACCTATATTCTTAAGAGTTAAAATTTTAATTAACATACTATAAATTCTTGATAAACCACCTATTACTAACATTTTAAATATTATTTTTGACATCTTTAGGGAATTTACCTTAATTAGGGAAAAGTCCACTTCTTGCTCATTTCTCTCCCACAGTGGAAGGCGAGGAGAAAGGTGTGAATTTTTCATACACTTTATATTCAGTACTTTAGGACTTTTAAAAGCTAACCCAATGAACAGATATTTTCTCTTAAGCCCACTATTTATTTGGGTCAAGATCAGATTCTTGAGTGTGGTGGTGCTCACCCCGAATCCCAGCACTCAAGAAGGTGGGGCAGGAAACTCTCATGTTCAAAACCAGCCTAGTCTACAAAGCAAGGCCCATTTTAAGAAGTAGTTGAGGAGTATTACCTCAGAGGTGAAGAGTACTTGCTACTCTTGCAGAGGATCAGTGACTCACAACCTCCCAGGACTCAGGTACCAGGGAATCTGATGCCTTCTTCTGACCTCCGTGGATACCAGGTACATGTCATACAGAAGACAGACATTTGGGCAAAACACTCACACATACAATAAAATGATGCAGCTTCTGAAAACAGTAACAGGAACTTGTCTGACCAGAGACAAACCAGGCCTCTCATGATCTTCTGTGTCTATGACTGACCATAGCAAGGATAGCCACAAGGTGAGATTCCAACTAGAAATGGAATCTGGAAAGAATTTGCGACCTATTCTAGGAAAGATCTCAAAAGATCCAAATTGGTACCTGGAAAAGGCTTCAGTAAAGTTACAAGCCACAAAGCTTTTGGAGTCAGAAAGAAATACAGTGAAGAGCTTGAAGAGAGACTCCAGAACTGACTCAAAACACATAAACGAGTATCTAGAAAGCAGCCTGAAAGCTTATGTGGGCACAAAGTCAGAGCAAGTCAATCAAAGTCTAATCCCTCTGAGTGTGCGTCGATCCTGGCTTGCTATAAAGGATGGTTTTCCATGTCTGACATCCAATTGGAAACTAAGAATTTACATCCTCAAAGAGTTCAGAAAAGTCCTTGAGCTCTTCCCAGAAGCTTGCCTTTCTTGATCCAGACGCTCAGCAGGCCCTGGAGGAACAGACTGCTTGCCTTTCTTGATGCAGACGCTCAGCAGGCCCTGGAGGAACAGACTGCAAGGTTAAGTATGAACCACATGTGGGGCCTACCCTTCAAGAGGCTCAAGCCCATAGCTGAGAAAAGCTGAGCCCTCGCCCATTGCACGGTGTGACTTGCTGTCCTCAACCAGCTCTGTATCTGAGACCAGTTCAGCAACTGAGGTGGTCAGGTTCCTAGGAAAACCATGCCAGTTAAGAAAGGTGGTAATTGAGGATTCTTCTTCATCACTACGGAATCTTTTCCTTGTCTTTTCTTTTTCCTGTACGGATATCGAGAGAACCCTGAGAGCATTTCCATCTATTGCTGACCATGAGCCTTCATAGGCCCTGCCAACCAAAGCAGAGAGCAAGCAAGCATCATTCTTAAACTCTCAAACATAAATTCACAGATACACCATCTCAGAGTGGGACTGTCTTAAAGAGAGAGGGACCCAAGAAGTCCTTTTACTGCCTAGAAGGACCAGTATCCAAACCCAGGGGCACACAGTCACCAGGAAATAACTCTTAGTGAGGTTCGACAAAGTGTGGAGACAATCAGCCACTGCTGTGCTCCTTCCAGAGCATCCCAGGAGCACACTGCTTTTTGCAGACATTTTGTCTTCCCAGGGGTTAGGTGACATTGTGATGGTAGGAGGGGACAAGAACCTGATGAAGCAGAAGCCCAGTACTGCAAAGCATCAAGTCTCACCAAAGAGCCAAATCAGTGTTGGCACCTACTTACCGAGGTGAGGAAACTAAAAGACATTATCAGTCCCTGCCAAAACCCACACAGGTTCCTCCAATAGCCCCTTCCAAAACCGTGTGAGCCGCTTTCTTCCAGGGATTCACCCCACGGAAACAATTGAGGGGCAGGAATCTCTGCCTAAGAAAGGTGAGCCTATAGCAGCTACTGCCCAGAGTCAATGAAATGAAGTGAAAAAGAAACCACGTGTGGACAGCAAATGTTGCTGAAGCCCAGGAACTGATGACATGTAGAGATGTTAGAAATGAAAATGATGCAGCAACATAAACTCCAAGGTAAAACGGCACAGGGAAACTTCCCCCACCTCTGCCCCTGGTCATAAGCCAGCCTCCTACTCAGAGCAAGGAAGAGCACCCAGCCAATTCCTACTGCCAAAGGTATTCTACAAAGGAGAGGCACATTATATCAACCATCTCAGAAAAATGTACAATTGAGCAATGAACCCCAGACCCCTCAGAATCCCAGCCTCTTGCCCCCTAACACAACCTTGGACCTACTGTGTTGCTCCCAGCATGGAACTATAGTGCCAACTGTTGCAAGTTGCCATCTCTGCTGTCCTAGGCACTGTGCTGTTCAGAGAAGTATCTGTAGCCAACTAGAAAATTCCTCTCTAGTTTTTACTAATAGAAAAGCATAATCAACAGAAAAAATCTTAGTCCATGTAAAAATTATTTTTCTAATAATAACACATTCAAGATATTTAAGGTACAACAAAACACACATTTTCACCTTAATAAAAAGCGATGGTTTCTCTTTGTTCCATATTTTATATGGGCCTTGCTTCCTACCAGAGATAAAAGGGGATGGGTTATTGACAAAGATAGCGCAAACCCACTTCCATAAAAACTCTTGACATCAAAACACTGTTTCCAATGTCCAGGGAGATGGTTCTCTTGGTAAAATGCATGATGCAAAAGAATAAAGACCTGAGCTTGGATCTTTAGCATGCATGTAAAAACCAAGCACGATGGTATTTTTAATCCCAATGTTGGGGAGAGGAAGATGGCTTTAATGAGGAATTCTACTGAATATCGAAATGACTTTTTAAATTAATGGTTCATTTTATTTTTATTTATGCATATTCATGTGTCTTTGTATTTGTACTCATATATGTGCAGATTTTTGAGGAGGCCAGAGAGAGTTTTAAGTCCCAGGTAGTTGGGAGCAATCAAAGGTGAATGCTAGGAAGTGAACTATATTCTTCTCTGAGACCAAGTGCTTTTATTTGCTAAACCATTTCTCTATCCTTTTACCAAACATTTAAAGGAGACTTGACATGCTTCACAAATGTTGGATAGACCCTCTAGCTGCCTTTTCTCTCTCTCTCAAAACTTGAGCTAACCTTGGTCTCTCAGCCTGGTAGCCTCTCTCCTTCAAAAGAGTTGATAAAATGTACTGCAACTTCACAGATTTTAAAGAATTCAGTATCTCCCTCCCACTTGCAGCTGTGAGCAAGCCCTACCTCCTGATAATCCTAGACCAAGGACCATTCTTAATTACAGCTTTGGGTTGAAAATCTATAGGAATCAAAGACTCCCCTGTTCTTCAGATTTGAAAGGAAGTTTCTATCTCCCTGTAAGGATGAATAATGGCTATATATGGCCATGAAGCCATGTATATCCTGACATTAAAGCAATAAAGTATCTTTCTTTTTCCCTTAGGGCCAAGCAATACATGATAGCTATCCTTCCTAATGGTTCCCAAATTCAAAGCCCCATCACAGTTTCACATGGTGTGAGATTTTCTCCCTGCTCCCCTCCTCTCTCCCATTAATGCTCACTAGAGGGTAATTTTTGTGAGCTTCTTTCTAGGAACAGACTTCCTTTTGTAATTTTGAGCAGATGTTTTTAAACTTTGAAGACAAAAGAACACTTTCAAACTTCTCTAATGGAGGTCACCATTGTTCTGATAGAAACCCAAATAAGGGTGCTACAAAACTAAAAAAAAAATTGTTAACATGTATTAGTTGTACATATTAATTTAACTCAGTGTTATATTTCAATACATGTTTATAGCAAGCACAATCAAAAACAGCCTCCTTTTCACCACTCCACTCAATTCCTTCTCAGTCTCTAATAATCACTATTCTACACTCCAGCAAGGGCTCTTTTCTGTCTACTCCTTTTTGAGTTGGGATTATAAGAAGTGACAGAGGCCTGGCTTGTTATGTAGCTACTAGTACCTGAACTCAAATCTTCATGATTGAACAAGTGCTCTTAGCCTTGAGCTCTCTCTCCATTCCCCCAATCTAAGATACTTTAAGGATGATAATACTGATCTTAAGTGTGGTAGTGGTGGTACATGCCTTTAATTTCAGCACTAGGGAGGCTGAGGCAGGCCAGTTCTTGTGAGTTCAAGGCTAGCCTGTTCTACAGAGCTAGTTTAAGGTCAGCCAAGGTTGTTACATTGTATAATACTGTCTTGAAAAAGAAAAAAAAAATAAAGTAAAATAAAATACAAACAAAAACCCTGACTTTAAAAGACCTCAAATTAAAATCTGCAAATGAGAAAATGAACTAGGTAATATACGAATCCCTTGGATGAGGGGGCTGTTGTACATTGAAAAAATAGAATAGGTGGAATTTAAAGGAAGTACCCCAAAGACTGAGGACGGAAAATTCATCTGTCTGCATTGCCCCTCCCTCACTCTCAGAAGCCCTTTGTGATTTGGAGACCTGGCTTTGTGATGCCGAGTACCTTCACTCCTCTAGGAGAGCCCGATCAGTTCAGATGGAGAATCTTCCTTCTTTTCTGGAAAGCATATATGCCACATGGCTGAGCCTCAGCTCCACGATGGACACAATGGACATGATATTTGCCATTATGTGTGGACTGGGGCTCTACCTTCTGTTACTTCCCTTCATTGATAGTCATCTGTCTTTACCGCTACCCAATATAAAGTTCACCAGGAAGGTAAGAAACTCTAAATGTATCTAACAGAAAATACACCCCTTTCTATCTCTCTCCCCGCCCCTCTCCATCCCCCCTCCTTCCCTCCCTGTCTCCCTCTCTGTCCCTCTTTCTCTTCCTTCCCCAATCCATCCTTCCCTTCCCTGTGTCTCTTTCTTGATTTTTAAGTTAGCATACAAAGTATTGGGTTTAATGATGGGATCTTCAAACAAACTTCATTTTTTGTTGATTGCTGTCTTCCATCCCCCTCTTCTCCCTCATCTCCCTCCATACCTTGTGCTCCCCCACTACCCACAAGCCACTTTTTGGCTTTCATGTGACATGGATCCTTTTACTGGTCTCTTCTGCCCCAGCACCACATTTTACTACAAATTTCCACTTGCCCAAATCAAGTAGAGAAATGGCTGGGGAGACATCTCCAGAAGGAACAGAAATCTATTCTCCTGGGAACTGGTGGAGCAGAGTTGAGAGCAGTCACCAGGGCATCTATCTGGAGCTTATAGTATGTCTGTGAGGAATGCTGGTGTGCCAGGGTGAACTTGAATGCCATGGTTTCATGGATAGGTCCTGCATTCTTCATATAAATTGGGGGCCTCTATATCAGGGATAAGACAAGCATTGAGCACTGGTTCATATGTTCTCTTCTCCTGTACAATCTTTTCCTCTGGGATGGTTTCTCTGAGGACTGTGCTGAGCCTCCAAAGGTATTAGACCAGAGGCCAGAGTGACTTCTGGTTTCAAGCAGCAGAATTCAACCTGACAACTATGAAAAAGCTTCAGAGATTTGACTCTTGAGCAAAAGAACAGTTACTGTAGACATCCAAGGTTGACCTCACAGTGCAAATGCCTGTGCATCAATCAGGAGACCAAAAAAGAATGGAAGATGTTCTGTGCAGAGACCTTGCAACTCCACATCTACGGTAGGCAGTGACAGGAAAGGGTCTCTGGCAGTTGGTGTCTCCTAGCATAGTGCCAAGTTCAGATCCTCAACTATGTCTGCCTCCCATAACACTAGGGTTACAAGCACACGTGCAACTACATGAGTGATGGGGACCTGAACTTAGGTTCGCACACATCAATGTTCTTACCCTCTAGGCCATCTCCACGTCTCCCTTCTTATATTTCTTAAAGAAAACTGGTTGACAAGTGTTCGGTAGGTAAGTGCTTGTTTTGCAAGCCATGAAGACCTGGGTTTATATTCTCAGCAATCAATTAGAAAGTTGGGCATAGTGATGTGTGCCTGTAGTCTTGGTGCTAAGGAAACGAAAGATAAGTGAAGTTTCCTGGACAACCACTCTAACTGCATCAGTAAGTTCCAGGTTTAGTCAGAGACTCTGCCATTAAAAATTAAAGTGACAGGAAGAATACAGACACATATCTCTGGTCTTTCATATTCATATACAGTTGAATACATACAAGAGAGGGGACAAAGTAAAAGAGAGAGAGAGAGAGAGAGAGAGAGAGAGAGAGAGAGAGAGAGAGAGAGAGAGAGAAAACAACTGTACTTTTTCACTCACTTTAAAAAATGTGAAGTTAAACCAACAGAACAGAACCACCAACCAAGCTTGGTGGCACACTTCTTTAAACTCATTACTTGGAAGACAGAGGTAAGTAGATCTCTGTGAGTTCAAGGCTAACCTGATTTGTATAGTTAATTCTAGGTCAGCCAAGGCTGGAGAGATATCTTAGCATTTAAGAAGACTTGCTGTTCTTCCAGAGGAAGAAAGCTTGCTTCCCAAAACACATAGCTAACAACCACCTATACTCTAGTTCCTGAAGTTCCAATACACTAATACACTTTTCTGGTTTATGCTAGTGGCTAGGCACACAACACAAATACACACCCCACACATCCCATACACCACACACACATACCACACCACACAACCACACACACACCACAACCAAAGACACACAGACCACACCAACAGTCACACAAACACATCACAACACAATGACACACAAACATATAGAAAATGGCATTAATCCTGTATCAAATTTAAAAATCCATGAATATCTGTAGCTTATCTAGAGGATAATGAGAACATCTATCTATCTATCTATCTATCTATCTATCTATCTATCTATCTATCTATCTATCTATCTAATCTATCAATCATCTTTCTCTCTCAGCCTCAAAGACAGATGACCTGGTAGAGTCATTACAGGAAAAAGTTTGGGACTCATTCTAGGAAAGATCCCAAAGGTAAGTCAGTCTCTGCCATTACCTTGTCTGTAAGGAGCTAGCACCATGTTTCCCAGGTGAGTTGCAGAGGCCTAAGAGGGAGGTTCCTGGGAAGGAAACAAGAATACCCTACTCAGGCTCTTCTGTTAGAAGAAAGCTGTGGTGAACCAGCTAACAGGTGTTCCTAACAGGGAGGGCTCTGGACTATTAGGAGCAATATTACCAGGATTTGGAGGTGGGACCTTGAGTAAAGCTGATTCTTTTCTGAGGTGACCCCATCCTTTCTCCCAGAGGTCAGATGGAAGGATCATGGGAGGAGGGTGACAGCTGTGGGATCTGTTTATGAATGATTAAGTATTGTCCATCCATCTATCTTGAGAACGATATTGATCATGGATTACATGACCTTGGATGTTAATGAGCAGGCCCTAGAGTCTAATCTCATAATCTTTTCTAATGTGACACCCACAAATCTAGCTTACTATAAAAACCTTATGCCTTACCTTCACTATCATAACCCAGTGTCCTAACTTCCAGCTTGGAGAGAAAGCCTGGAAAAGCTGAAAGAAAAAGAAAAAGATGAATCGTTTCTAAAAGAAATTAGCCCAGGATACCATTTGAATTCTTTAGGGAACATGTTTAAGTCACCAAGTACTAAGCAAGACAGCACTATCCTGCCACCCTTCTGGAACCTGAAAGAAAAATCAGAAGAGCAGACAGCCACTCAGAAACTATCATATCCCACCATCTCGGGGGACCATTTTCAAGAGAAATGCAACCAGCTCTTTTGAGCTCTCCTTCTCTGCACAGTGAATCTCTAGTGGCCACTGCCTGGATCCCTCAGGCGACTTCCACTCTCCCTTGTCACTTTTTCTTATTCAATGTCACCACAAGAGTTTATTCAGTTCAAATGCGGGATAAGATGTCTCCAGTGCATTCCTGTACACGTCCTCTGTCTTACCTGGACCTCCAATCCCCACCCTTAATTCTGTCTCCACCCCAGTTCCAGGCCCCAGCTCTGAATCAAGTCCATCCTCAATCCCCTCTCCCAGCTCAACTACCCTCTTCTCTACCCTACACAAGTGATTATGGAGATTATGGACCATCTTGTTCTCAGTCACAAAGTCAGTCGCAGTATCTCCCTACTGAAATACAACATGCAGAAGGGTACTTGCTTACAAAACTAGAAAGTAGGCTGCCTTTACCTTGATGGATCAGAGATCTCAAGAGATCTATGATGTCCTGGCACCCAACCTTTGCCAAGACTGGGCAGTCTCTATCCATCCAGACAACTTTCCTATCAGCTGTGAACTCCAAGAGGAACTGGAGCAACACATTCAAAAGTGGCTCATTCAACACCGATGGGACCTTCCTTGTAAAATCCAAGAGTTTCGGGAAGTGATGCAGCCTCAGAATACAGTAACAGGACCTTGTCAAACAGAGACAAACCAGACCCCTCATTATCCTCTGTGTCTATGGGTGACCATAGCAAGGATGGCCACAAGGTGAGATTCCAACTAGAAAGGGTATCTGGAAAGAATTTGGGACCTATTCTAGGAAAGATCTTAAAAGATCCAAACAGGTACTTGGAAAAAGTTTCAGTTAAGTTATAAGGGGCAAGTCTTTTGGAGTCAGAAAGAAATCAGAGAAGAGCTTAAAGAGAGACTCCAAAACTGACTCAACAAAACAGATGAACAACAATCTAGAAAGCACCCTGAAAGCTCATGTGGGCACAAAGTCAGAGCAAATCAATTGAGGTCTGATCCCTCTGAGTTTGCGTCGATCCTGGCTTGCTATGAATGATGATTTTTCCATTTCTGACATTCAAATGGAAACTAAGAATTTAGCATCCTCTAAGATCTCAGAAAACTCCATCAGATCTTCACAGAAGCTTGCCTTTCTTGATCCAGGCACTCACTAGGCCCTGGAGGAACATATTCTAAGGCTCGGGTGAAGCACAGGTGGGGCCTACCCTTCAAGATGCTCAAGCCCATAAATCTCTTTAAGTTTAAAAAAGTTGAGTCCTTGCCTGTTGCACTGTGTGACGTGCCCTTCTCGACTTCCTCTGTATCTGGGACCAGTTCAGCAGTTGAGGTAGTCAGGTTCCTAGAAAAACCATGCCAGACATGTTTGAGAGAGGTAGTAATTGAGGATTCTTTATCACTGCTGAGTCTTCTCGTCGCTTCTCCTTCCTGTAAGGGTATCGAGAGAATCCTGAGAGCATTTCCATCTGGTACTGACCATGAGCCTTCACAGGTCCTGCCAACCAAATTAGACAGCAAGCATCATTCTGAAACTCTCAAGCACAAATTCACGGATACACCATTTCAGATTGAGACTGTCTTAAAGAAAGAGTGAGAGACCCAAGTAGTCCTTTTACTGCCTTGAAGGACCAGTATCCAAAACCCAGGGCACACAGTCACAAAAGCTGTTAGCAAGTTTCCACAAAGTGTGGAGACAGAATCAGCCAGCCAGCCACAAGTCTATACCACTGCTGTTCTCCTTCCAGAGCATCCCAGGAGCACACTGTTTTTTGCAGACACTTTGTCTTCCCAGGGGTTAGGTGACATTGTGATGGTAGGAGAGGACAAAAGCCTGGTACAGCAGAAGCCCAGTACTCCAAAGCATCAAGTCTCACTGAAGAGCCAAATCATAGTGTTGGCACCTACTTACCAAGGAAAGGAAAAGACAAAGTAAAGGAAACCAAGAAGGGCCCAAGGTCACCAGAGTCAAGGAGAAAGAAGATAAATTTAGAAAAAAACATCAGCCCCTTCCAAAATTTTGTGAGCTGTTTCTTTGATGGATTCACCCCAAGAAGGAAATCAAAGGTCGGGAATCTCCTCCTAAGAAAGGTAAGCCTACAGCAGCTACTGAACCTTCAATGAAAGCAAGTGGAAAAGAAACCACGTGTGGACAGCAATGTTGCTGAGGCCCAGGAACTCATGACAGCCCTTGGACAGATGCTAGAAAATAAAATGATGGAGAAACATAAACTCTGTGCTTTCAAGATCAAACAGCACTGGGAAACTCCTCCACCCCCTGTCCAGAGACATCCTATGGCCATAAGCCAGCCTCTTCCTCAGAGCAAAGAAGAGAACCCAGTCACCCAGACAATTCCTCCTGCTGAAGGTATTCTACAAAGGAGAGGCACATCAAAGACCAACCATCTGAGAAAATTTACCATTTATCAATTTATCATAGACCCAAAGAACCATCTCTGCTGTCCTAGGCACTGTGCTGTTTGGAGAAGTTGTCCGTAGCCAACTAGAAAATTCCTCTCCAGTTTTTAGGAGTAGAAAAGCATAATCAAAAGAAAAAAGAACTTGGTCCTTATAAAAATTATTTATCTTGTGTTAATACATTCAAGATATTTAATGTATCCCAAAATACTTATTTTCCTCTTAATAACGAGTGATGGTTTCTCTGTGTTCCAAGTTTTATATGGGCCTTGGTTTCTACCAGAGATAAATGAGGATGAGTGATTGGCAGAGATAGTGCAAACCCACTTCCACAAAAACTCTTGACATCAAAACACTGTTTCCCGTGTCCAGGGAAATGGTTCTCTTGGTAAAATGTTTGATGCAAAAGAATAAACACCTGAGTTTGGATCTTTAGTATACGTGTAAAAACCAAGCATGATGGTATTTTTAATCCCAATGTTGGGGAGAAAAAGACAAGAGGATCCCTGGGGCTTACTGGTTAGATAACTAGTCAAATATACAAGCTATAGCCTCATAAAGTGATACTGTCTCATAAAAGAAAAAAAGCAGATACCCAACACTGACCACACACATATAAATATATATAAACACAATATGCGTGTCTGCTTGCACATTCATCTGCCCACACATAAAAATGTCAGAATAAAGAAGACTGAGAAAATTCCATCTAACTATCTGCTTCAATACTTTATATTAATTCCATTGCTCCATTGATTTATATTAACCTTAAACTTAGGGCAGACAGAGGCATCTTAAGTCTCAAAATTCTCCCTGGTGCCAGAGTCAAAGAGCTCTCCTTGTTACAAAATAGCCAGGACTTTGGATGGGGGACCATAGCTTTCTTAGCAGAGAAGAGATGGTGCCTTTTCTCCTGGGGAAAGGTAGGAATAGTACAGCCTTAAGAAAAATTCAGTCATATGTTAGCCACCTCTTTACATTCATCATGCTCTACAACAACAGAGGAAAGCACCTTCCAGGTCAGGGTGATGGTATCATTCAGGGATGCCACTAAAGGTCATGTCTACTCCAGAGGAATAACCTCTACCGTTCACTTACTTTAATCTGTCTCACAGCTAACTCCAGTCCAGGGAAGCATTCTGGATTAATGAAGAGGGATATGATTGAGAGTTGGGGATTGGTAGACTCAGCGTTGTATAAAAACAAATTAAAACCTTGGAATCAAAGATAGAAAGATAAAGGTGCTATAAACATGTTATCAATGAGGAGTCCTTACTATTCCCCTGCCCTCTGGAAGTCAAGAGGAGGAGGATATGAGTGGGCCAAGTGATTCATCTTGCTCATACTTGTATCCCATCTATGATCCTTGGTCTCAGACCTTGAGAAGCCAACAAACAAACAAACAAACAAACAAAAAACAGCTCAACATAGACTGGATTGGAATTTTCAAAAATTAGGGAAGATAAATTTTTTCACATTGCATATAATCAAGTCTCTGATCCCAGAAAGGAGGATTTCACAATAGATGTCAAGACCAAGGATCTTGAGATCTTGTCTGTTGTATGTATACACCATACCAGGACTACTACCAGTAGAGAAATGGAAATTTAAAAGGGTGCGAGGGATGACTTGGCATCACATGCAAATTTTCCTCTGCTCTTTGTCCTTGTTTAGTTCAGAGACCAATAGGAAAGGCACAATCAGAAAGGGTATGCATTGCCGGTACCTTGTCAAAATGTATCCCCTCTCCTGTGTAGAAGGATATAAGAGAGGTCTATGCACTACTCTCTGCTTCTAGCATTCCTTCCTACTGGGCTCTGTCCATACAGAAAATTAGAATGAAAAGAAACTATTTATGTGGAGACCATGTCCCAAGCTATGCTACACAGAGAACACAGAATAGGCACAGCTTAGAGACCTCATAACCCATGGAGGAGAACCTTGCACCAGACTGATCCTGATGTCAACAGGAATAGTAGTAGGCTGGTACTCACCTACATGTAGGGATAGTAATCACAGGCCCCTGGGGTCTGGGTGCTGATGAAACTAGCCTTCTCTTAAAGATGGACAACTAAGTTTGCCTCCAGAGTGGGACCAACAGTGAAAATGGAACTGGGATTGGCAGGAAGGTCTGGAACTTGAAGCATAATTGTTCTCCAGACAACAAAAACTAAGAAGAGGGTAATATAGACTGGACCTTGACCTCAGAAGAGGTCATATCTGACTGCTGCTTGCTTCTCTCAGGACACCACGAGTTGGGTTTTCTGGAGTGTGGAGGAGTTGGACCAAGATCCCATGGTTCTTTATCAGGAAAAGGGCAATACATTGGCTATGCTGTTGATTCAGACAGGAGACGTCGATTCTCCATCCTCCATAAAATTCAGGAAGGCCATCAAAGATATCTACAGAAGTCTCCCGGAGAGACCAGACAGCATGAACACCTCTCACTGCCTTACATTGCTTTGTAATCTGAAACTTCTCACAGTGACTTTCCATGGGAACCTCACATAGCTGAGTCCTCATGTCAACCTACACATGCCCCTTGGAGATTTCTATGAAAGCTCTCACACACAAATCTCAAAAACCCCCTGTAGAGGCCTCTACAGAGACCACACACAGACCTTTCAGTCACACAGAGGCCCCAATTTAATAGTTGCACCCCAACTCACACAGCCACATTCCCAGACCCCACACTTAAACTTCCACATATACCTTATATAGAGACCTGTGTCAGTCAGCAAATAGGGACCCACAGATAGTGCTCACAAAACACCTAAAGCAACACAAAGACTGCCCCAGAGTTCTCCCAAAATGCCCCGTAGTCAGCATGCAGAGATCCCAAATCCCAAATTCCCCCAGAAAACCAAAGGGATCCCCTAACAGATATAGTTAGAAAACAGAGACTCCCCAATTCTCAAAAATCTCTCACAGGGACCACCCCCCATGCTCTACAGATCCTTCCTAGATTCCAATCACCACCCTGAAAAAAACAGGTGATGTTTCCCATCTCTCACAGGTCTAATTCAGAGAGCACATTAGAGACTGCCATAGAGACCTCCCATGGAGCTGTTCACAAGAACTTCTTTCTCTGTGACACCCTACAGAGACAGTGCCCCTTTTAGACTTCCCACACAACACAGATCTCCCATTGCCTGGGATGCTTCAAGCAACCATTCCCAGAAATTTCAGACTTCTTACAGTTGACACAAAACCTCTTACAGAGACTCCACCAAAACCTCATCCAGGGTTCTCAGAAGAGAAACTGGATCAAGGGTCTCAGATGGAAAGTTCACACATTCTGCAGCCTGAGCAGCTGATGATGAAATGCCATCAGCAAAATGATACCCTAGATAGGATTGTGTTATGAGTCACTCAGAAACACAGCCACATTGTCAGCAACATACTAAATGGGATTCTGTTATTGATGAAACACATTATTTTTATCTTAGTAATATTTCTTTTATCTTTGAAGAAAATCTACACTAAGACCTGCAAAAATATTTTCTTTCACAAGATTTCATTAGTTTGAACTTTGTTTTTACCTGGGGTGGGGATGCTGAGGGAATGAAGAAAGGACCAACAGACAAAAGTATAATAAACCTGGGATTAGATGGAATCTGCTATCACCTCAACTAGGAACCTCAGTGTGTTCATTATGTACAGCACAAACAAAGGGGCTACCTAGTCTTAGTAGGAGGTCTCTGTAGGTGAGGTGTAGCTCAGGCTGTAAACTTCTGGAAAAGGAAGCTATGATTGCTAGTTTTGTACACAATAATCAATTGTTCATAAACACTAACACTTAGACTGCTGAGGAATATTCTTCTAGAACCTGGCCAATGGTTTTGCCAATTTCTCATGGGCCCTAGGGCCACTGAGTCCTCAACATGGCTGGGTGCATGTCAACAACACATATTCACTTGTTGTAGGAGTCTGCTTGCTCCCAGCTGCTCAGCCCTGAAATAACCACACAAAACTGCATTAATTAAATCAATGCTTGGCTTATTATCTCTAGCTTCTTATTGGCTAGCTCTTACATCATAATTTAATCCATTTTCATTAATCTGTGTATCGCCATGTGGATGTGGCTTACTGGCAAGGTTCGGTCTGGTATCTGTCTCTGGCAGGGCTACAGGGCTTCTCCTTGATTCCACCTTCTTTCTCCCAGAACTCAGTTTAGTTTTCCCTGCCTAGCTCTATTGTGCTAAGCCACTGACCAAAACAACATTTTTATTCATTGACCAATAAAAGCAACACATATACAGAAGGACCTCCTACACCATTCACTCAGGACTTAACTCACTGGAGGGATTTACTCCACTCCTTACAGAATTCTTATCCACAATTTAGAGAATCATACATTTTTAAACACAGTAAACTATTGTCAACGTCCAGTTAAAGTGTTTTTTTTCAGTTTGTTACCATTTGCCCAAATTATATCAATGCTACATTTTTGTCACTCATTGGGGGGGAGGTTTTGAACTTAGATGGTTTTCTTTTTTTGAAAGACCTACAACAAGGGAACCAAAAAACAACTTAAGGAATGAAAGGGCTTATTTGTCTTACAATTATAGGTATAGTGTGTCATTAAAGAAAACTGTGGTAAGACCTCAAGCAGGAATTTCAAGCAGAAACCATGGGAGAATGCTTCTTGCTTGCTTTATCAGCTTCCTGCTCAGCAGGCTTGCTCATACATCTCATGGCCCTCTTGTCTAAGGATGGCGCCACTCACAGTGGACTGTGCTCTTCTACATCAGTGGTAAAGACAATGCCCCACCAATATACCACAGTTTTATCTGATCTGGGTAATCCTTAAAGGAGACTCCCTTATCTAGTGACTCTAAGCCAAAAGTTCTCAACCTGTGGGTGCTACCCCTTCATGGGGCATCAAATGATCCTTTTGTAGGGGTTGCCTAAGACTATTGGAAAACAGAGATATTTGTATTATATTCATAACATAGCAAAATTACAGTCATAAAATAGCAACCAAAATAATTTTTTGGTAGGGATCATCACTAAATGAAAAACTGTATTAAAGGACCATAGCACTAGGAAGGTTGAGAACCATTGCCCTAGGCTGTGTCAAGGTGAGAGTTAAAGTTAATTAGGAAAATATATTTTATGTTTCTTTTTTCATAGCTGAAAAAAGAGGCATTGTTTAAAACACTTAAAGACAAAAGTCTCTACTTGTATAAATATAATTTCTGATAAGATTATTGTGATTGTTAATATCTGAACTGAAGGAAGTGTACATTTAATTAGATTTATATAATAGCAATTAATACAATGTCTGACTTATCTGACCATCACTTTCCAAAGGACACGCTTTGGTATGACTTTATGTTTCTCACATGAATTAACTGTTATACATGCCTTGATCAATTCTATTTTAATGACAGCTGTTAAGTATGTGTCACTGGATGATCCACCAGGACCACACCATCATAGTACTTTCTCCAAGAGTTATAGAGTTTATGTGAAGGGATTTTTAACTAGTTTTGATAAAAAATTTCATTTTTCTATTGTGTGTGTATGTGTAGTTGTGTGTTACATGCATGTGAGTATATCTCACACAACAAGCATGACACCAAGCTGAAGATCATGGAGTGTTTTCCTATGTCACTTTCTGTATCATTGCCTTGAGACTGGGTCTCTCATTGAAAAACTGGTAGATTCTTCCACATGGTGGGCATCTAGTCACTCTTGTACCAGCTGCTTTAAGCCTGCAGACTTTTTTCTGTTAAAAGGCCACTGTTTAATTCATATTGCTTTCTCAGTTAACCATTTTAAAGGCAGGGCTGTTAGTACCTCTGAAAGTTTGTCAATTGCTTTGTGTTCTTATAGAGCCTGAATGGCTGGTGACCTTTTCTATAACTTCTAATATCTTCCCCAGAAATAAAAGTTTTTTGGGGACTATAGGAATGTTAATCTGGGTATTCCATTGCTGCAATAGGTCATGACTCCACAAATTTACTGCAATATTAGCTATATATGGCCTCAGCCTTCCTCTATGTTCTTCTGGCCCTATGCATTCAAACCATCTTGTGCTTTGTTTCACTTGAGATAGGGTTCCAATATCTAGGAACTGAATATCTGCCCTTGAAGAGGCTGATTCAGATGCCAAGATTCTGTTGTAATGATACTTGCATCCACACCCATGTCTATCCAAGCCTTCAATAATAATGCCATTTATATACACTCTTAGTTTTGGTCTTTGATCATTTATAGAAGTCTTCCAGAATATATGTTTCCTATTTTCTATTGGAATTTTTGATTAATCCTCCATGTTTATTCATCATCTAGAACAGAATTTTTTTTTTTAGAAAAGACTCTAGATAATTTTCCTGGTGAGACATGTCCTCCACAGTGACTAGGAATGACTGTATCACTTTTGGCTTGGTGGCCTGTGAGAGGCTCCTCAAGGAGTTTCCTGATGGTATCAGGTTTCCTTCTCTGTCTTTTGTTGGTCTGCATTCATTGGTCCAATGTTGGCATTTGCCACACCTCCTACACTTATGTGAAGGCTGAGTCATCCTATTCTTGCCATTCCCAGAGGAGATATTCTTCCTAGGAATTCCTTGTTTACAATCCCTTCTCAGATGTCCTATTCTACCACAATGAAAACATTTGGCATTCTGGTGTCTCCTCATACCATTGGAAATTGCTTCTCCTACCCAAGCTTCAGTAGTGTAGTCAAATGTCTCAACATTCATTGTATGCAAGATCCATTCATCCCTTGGTGCTTATCTAACCTTTAAAGGCCTAAGTATCTTTTTTTTTGCATTCTAAGTTGACATTCTCAAAAGCCAAAAATTCAATTAGTTCATATCTAACTTCTGGATCTGTTACTCCTATTTGTACAGCCTTAGTTAATCTTTGTAAAAAGTAAGTAAAGGGTTCTCTCTGACCCTAATATATGATTCAACTTTATTTCCTAGTTCCTGAATCCTGTTTCAAGCATTTAAAGCTGCTGTGCTACATAGGAACAAGGTGTGTTCATTGTAAAAAGCCTGATCCTGAGGATCAGAGCAATGTCCCTCACCCAGAATTTGATCTTGGCAAGTCACAAGTCTTTTTGCTTTTCCCTGTTGTTCTAAAATTTTTGCCTCTTCCCACCAATAACATTTTCAAAAAAACTACAGTCCATTTTCAAGGACAGCTGAGATAAATTAAAGTCAATCTTGTGGGGTTGCTTTGCTGCTTGAAGCTTACATTTTGACCATTTTCCTAATGAAGGGTGAATGTATTTGATAATTAACTATTGCTTGTTTAATTTCCTTTAGATCATTCATACGTTTGGGTTACCATGTATATTCTTTGACTATCTTAGGGTGCGTGGTGCTAGATGGTTTTTCCAATGATATCACTAGATAGGCAGGTCGAACTCTGGGTAGGCTATCTCAGAATTTGGTATGTACTGATGAGGCTAATTTTTTCTTTGTACCTTTTATCCTTGGTCATCAATTTCAAAAAATTCCTCAATCTTTTCAAATCTTTTTACCACTGCCTTTTTTAAAGTCTGGATCTCCTGTCCAGTGTTCTGTTCTAATACCCTCATTGAGGATTCCAAGGTGTAAAGTCTGTCCAGTAAAGATAAGGTCTCATCCTTGGACATATTTATTATAGCATGCATATTACTTTCCCAGAAAAACATTCTATCCATCAATCTATCATAACGATTCAACAGATTCCAATTAATACATTCAAGAACATGAATTCTCTCAGACAATGTCTCAGCACCCTCTGTCATTGACTGAATTTTGTTCATCAAATTGGTTGTATCTTTCTCCAGGGTGCTGAATTTCCCTTTTAGTTGGTCATTATTAGTCTGAAAAGACTATATCATTTCTAAAAGTGCCTCATCATTGGCCCTATTATTAAGCCATGTTTTTAAGAAGAAAATATCAAGAATAAAGCGGATCCCCAGAATCAAATAGAGGGATGTAGAAGGGAATCACATAAGCCTTGCATAATATCATACATTGATGGAGGTGGGTCTTGTATCTTATCTGTTGCTTTCATTGGTTAACCATGCGGGCGGCAGGGTGCAGGGGATGCAACCCCGCCGCCCCTGATGCAACAATACATGGTATAAGTAAAAAATCTGTTGAACTCTTGTATTGTTAAATTATCCATAATCTTGCCCTTTTAAATTATAAATTCATATTTTATATTTTAAATTATAACTCTCACCTGTAGTGAGTTGGGGTAGGTGCAATAACCATTACTGGCCAGTAGATGTGGTGGCACAGTTGTAGCCACATGGATGGCTTGAACCTGATTATAGCATTAGATACTGAACGATATGCTCAAGTTAAAAAGAGTTATTCAGTGTAAATCACAGAGTGTTCACTCCGTAAAGGTCCCTGACTGATCAGCAGCCACACAAGCACAAGGAAAGCAAGGTAGCAATGACAACAGAGACATCTGGTGAAGCCCTTGTGCTTCCATGTCATGCTGGGTAAGCTGGATCCACAAGCCAGCCACACAGTCATGGGTGGCACACGTTGTCCGAGAGGTGTTGCCGAAGCTAGTGGCTACTTATGGGCACTGCATGGGGATCCTATACTCAGATGCACCACATGAAGCCTGATGGTGACTGGCTAGAGCCATGGGAGACACAAGCCCCATGATTAGGCTCCAACTGTTGAATTATTTCAGGTCGAGAAATAACCAGGCTAGCTAAAAGATAAAACAATTATATTTTTACTTATTATAAGGGGCAAACTCACAAAACAGGAACGAGAAGTCCAAGCACAGCTGTGCTGCTAGGGAACCACACAGAGAGAGTGCACCTGGGTCCCAGAAAGCCACACCCTAACTTGGTCCCCTCTTAAAAATAATTGGTTGACAAAAATTCCCCACCACTTCAGATTCATAAGCCCAGGATCTCCACCATGAAGGGCAACTGCGGGATACCTGAGAGTCTCAATGAGGGTCCGGTATTGATAGTGTAGCAGAAGTCAGAGATTTTGAACTAGACTAATGACTCATTGCAATGAACATTTGCAAGTAAACCTGTTTGGAAAAAAAGGTATACTCCATGATACACTACAACTTCCAATGCCACCATGACAAATGAATATGTAAAGGAGTGACAGGAGAGCCTGAGGAGTAGATTGGTACATACACAGAAGGCTATGGTTGATAGAGTAGTAGGCATTACCCATAGCAGTCTGCAAGATTTTTTTTTTAATTTTTATTTCTTATTTTTTATTTTCTTTTGGGAGGGAGGTTACAAGTGTGGAGAGGCAGATGTGGAAGGACTGGGAAATTAGTAGGATTTGAGGAGGATGATGTGAAATTCCCAAAGACTAGATTAAAAACATCTGTTAAAATGAGAATACATAAGTATTAATTGCAACTTCAATAAGCATAGAAATCGAGACAGTCTGAAAAGGTATGTGGTTTCATGTATAATAAAATTACCATTAAGAAACTTTACCCAAATCTGAAAGAGTATCTTTAGTCATCTGAACTAATAATATGGCTTCTGAGAGGTTTCCTTGGATGAAAATTTGCATAATGATAACAATAAATAACACAAATGCCCGTGGTCAGTGCCTTATATGATCAGCATGAAACTATACTATCATTTGAAGGCTACCAGCCTTATTAAGTACTCTATTATACTTCATATTGTCAATCAAGAGCAGCCCATTCCCTATAAACATCTCTTACCCAAATGCATATTCCTAGGTGCACTATGTGTGGTGTGCACTATGTGTGGTGTGCACTATGTGTGGTGTGTGCATATCTCACATTTAGTTAAAATGGCTGCTCTCATACTGAAAGAATAAAACAAGCACACAAGCAAAGCAAAAAACTTTGTCCAATGGAAACCTCAGTGTTTATAATCTCTTTATATTGTTACTGACGTATATATTGATGATGTAGTATAATTGTTGCTTTATGTCTTACTTTTCCCTCTCAACTATGTCTTGATTTCACTGACTTCTATCTCCACTGCCACTACCATTACCTATTACACACTCACATTTTGTATTTCTGAGATCCCTATATATTTTCTCATTATTCCATCTATGTAGATATAGTTAAGATCAAATCAGAGGGATCTAAGGCACCAAATTAAAATCTTGACAACTTATTCCCATATTAAAATATTTCTATTGCCAACTGCAGTGATTTTTAAAGTTAAAATCTTTCTAAGCATATTCTTTAAACTGCTCTCATGGAGACCTGGACTCTACAATCCTCCCTTTGAATCTAGATGGACTTACAACTGTTACAAGCAGATTTGCAATGATGTTTATGACTTCTCAAGCACCATAGAGCATTATTAGCCTTATTTCTGAAAATATTTCTCTAAAACCCCAAGTTACTGTTTTAACTACTAACTACTCTGGATAGCCACATGTAGTCACATAACTGATAAACCCAGAAGATATTATCAGGTGTCATATATTTGATGCAGAAAACCAGAAAAAGAGTTATAAAATACTTTCAAGGCTGGACAGTGATGACTCATGCCTTTAATTCCAGCAGTCAGGAGGCAGAGGCAGGTAAATATCTGAGTTCAAGGCCAGCCTGGTCTGTAGAGCTAGTTACAGGACATCAAGGGCTACACAGAGAAACCCTGTTTTGAAAAACAAAACAAAACAACAAAAAACAGCACAACAACAAAAACACCCAAAAGCAACAACAACAAAAACTACTTTCAAATCTCTGCCTCAATATGTAAGGGAAATGAACAAAATTTAGATAAGAGGCTATCTTCATTATTAAGTGTTAAGATAGATCCCTCTTTAAGATAACAACAGCAATTTGAGAAAATCAACTGTTTTGACTCAGCACTCCAGATAATTGGTTAGATTTCAAGTAGGTTTCAATACATCTCAACATTACTCATCTTTCTACATTAACTACTCTAGAAGCACTTAAAGGACTTTAGTAAAGATTAAGTAAATGTTGAGTAAATAAAGAAAATACCAAGTGGAAGATATTGTGCAATATGTGTCATCATTATCTCATTAGAGTCATCATAATGAACAGCTTTGATCTGATGAATGACATACATTTGAGAAGATACTGTGATAAGGTCAAAAAATGGCTCAGAAAGATTCAGGAGTACCTTTATGGCAGGTATTGTGTGTGTTATCTGATGACCCTATTCCTTTGAGTAATGTCTAAGGCAGAACCCTCAATAACTGAGGGTCAAATGAGCATATAACTCAGTGAAATCTCTGGGATGGAACAATTAATTCACTATGACTTTCTGGGCAGTTTCTTGAGAGTCCATATCTTTTGATTATTAAAATCAGATAAATTTCAGAATAGAGTGTTTACTGATTTAGAGGTGGTAGGCCCTGGGAGAATGGAGCCTATACATGAGAACTAAAGTCTCATGTAAGAGCCAAGTTTATTCAGAGTATCAGACATTTTATACTCTGAGGATTAAAAAGAGTCAAATAAGAAAAGTGTTAAATCACAAGGGCAAGTCACATGCAGCAGACAAGCCACATGTATCAAAAACAAGTTTTTCCATAAAGATATATAAACAAATAACAATAGTCAGTCATAATGAATAATCTGAAGTAAGCTCAAGCCCATCCACTATACTTAGGAGATGCATAAATGTATAATCCAAGAATAATTCCATGGCTTTGAAGAAACTGAGGTCACAAGATTCTTGTTTTGATTTCTTGGAGTTTTCTAACAGGCACTCAGAATTCTCACAGCTCCATTTTTGGATCATGTTCTGACAATAATGGACATTGCCAAGAATTAAAAGGTGAATAAAGAATATTCACAATCTTAAGTGTTTGTGCACCTATCTTAAATGTTCTAGACATATGAAGTTAAACAGATTAACTAAAAGGAGACAGGCCAAATCCATACCTACAGTCAGAAACTTAAATACATCTTTCAGTGATACAAAGAACCAGAAACCAGCAAATATATAGAAAATTCAAGTAATATTTATTAATAGATTTGACTTAATTGGCATTTTTAGAATATTACATGCCAACATATTGAAACATGTATGTTTCAACAGAGTTGACTTTTCCCAATATTAACTATACTGTGAATCACATTCAAGTACCAATACATTAAAAATATCTTCATACCCTAAAATGTCTGTTATCTGACTATGACAGAATTAATTAAAACTATGACCAGGGTTGGGAAATTATAGCTCAGGGCTAGAGTGCTTATATACTATGCAAGAAAGCCTAAACTCAATCTAGTATTCCACCAGTCTAAAAAAATTCAAAAGTGTTAATTAAAAGCTCTTTCTCAGTTCCTCAGGTACAAACAAAAAGTAATACTTTCTTCTAAAAATGGACACAAGAAGAAACAAACAAGAATACTCTTAAGTAGTGTGAACTAAAGTTGAAAAACAAATTGAGAAGTGTAGCTAAAAACTAATGAGGAAGGGTAATAAATAGCAAGCCTCTGAGGAAAAACAACAAAGGTCACAATTTGATAAATGTATGCTTATGTCTTAGAAACTAGAAAGAAAGGTGTTAAACACAAAGGATGAACAAGAAGAGAAGTATTTATAAAACAGCAAATATTTCTGCAAAGCATATATTGCATCTTTTTTATATGTTTGTCCTGCTGAATGCCAATGAGAGCGAAAGTAGCAGAGGAGTGGTGAGGGTGAGGTGAGAGAGGCACATGTCTAGCTGTGTGGATAGATCTGATTACTTTTCGATATCATGTGTCTTAACTTCTTGTTTTGTGGTTGTCAAGAGGAGACCTTTACTCATCTTACTCTGCAATAGTCTGCACAAGGTACACTTGGGAATCAAGCATAGAATTTGGAGGTTTGTACAGTGGGGTTCTCTGTGAACTGTGTGAAGCCAAGATGGCACTGCCTTCCTAAAATTAGAGCTTCTGGGTCCAAAGCCTCTAGAGCATTAAACATGTGGTGCCTGGAAGGGAAACCTGAGCTTGGCTCCAAGATAAGAGAAAAGTGGACCCTCACAGAAGGTCATGAGTAAGAACAATGTAGCAGAAACCAAGGAAGTCTTTGCCTTGTGCTGAGCTTGTGCATTATTTCTTAAAGAAAAAAAAGGAGCATAAGTATTAAAATCACAACTATTAGACTGCTTGCAAGTTGTTATGATTATACTCCCCGGTTTTCAGAAGAAAGAACATGAAGAATTATGGACAGTCTGAAAGAATACTGAAAAGACATATAAGCAAGGGGTGGGAAACATTCAATTTTGAGTCACTTGGGCATTAATTCATAGTGTTATCAAAAAACTTAAGGAAGATAAAGATGATATTAATCATGGTGAAAAGATGAAGATTTTTCTTGTTCAGGAAAAATCAAAAGTTAAAAACAGTGCTACTGATAACTCTGCCAGTGATGACTCCCTCAGGCTTCCTTACTGAACTTTCTTTACATATGTATTCTCCACTGTCTGAAATGACCCCGAAGCATGAGGGAAGAATTTGGTAATCAATCTAATCTTGAATTCTCTCCACTTCCTGATGAGTCTTTAGGAAAACCTGTGAAATTTCTGTTTACAACATAGCTAGGGCACAGCAGGGAACCAGAATTTGTTTACTAATTTCTCTCTGTTCTCATGAGTTGTGCTTGGTATTTCCAGTGCAATTTCAGCAAAATGAAAATGTTTATAAGGGATTAGAGATGGATATAATGAAAGACTTTCAAAGGCTATGCTTCCTTTGGGTAATGAATGTTTTTGTGGTTAGAGCAACAATGTACTGGTTGCCATATAATTTATATTTAATTACTAAAATTGTTCTTAGCCATTCCAAATTTCTTTGATGGCAAATGTGGCTTATAGATAAAACTTAAGAAAAAGTTCAGCAACCAGTCCTAAGAGGTACTTCTAGAAATATCACATATGAAATGCTGACAGGGGTTAGTAGGTAGGTATCAACAGATTACCAGCTGCACAACAGACATCCTGTAGCCCTCCTACAGGTTAGGGTTGTAGCTATGGCTACTTGGATGAAAATTGATTCAGGATCTGACTTTGAGTCTGGTTATATAAAAGTTATACAAGGTCCCTTTGAGCCTTATGCTGTTTTCACAGGGAGACTCAAAGATGCTATTGAGAAATAAGTAAAGGCGGCACAAACTCAAGAGTTATTATCAAAATAGCTGGCTATTGATAATGCCAATGAATAATTAGACCTCAGGGAGAGATAGGAAATGTGGTGACTTACAAACGTAGAGCAAAATTTGTTGCTTTAGAAATCTATGTCACCAAAGTATTTAAATTGCAGTTAACCTGGTCACTTAAAGAAACAATGTAAATTTCCTTTATAACAAATGAAGGTTCAGAATCAAGGAGCTCCTGGCTTATGACCTAAATGCAAGAAAGGAAAACACTGGGCTAAGGAATGCCGATCTAATGACTACAATACATTGCCTAGTAACAATAACAACAGCAGTCAACAACATGGAACTGGATTAAGAAGTCCTCCTCAGGCCCCACAAAACTAGTTTAAATCCAAAAGCAATAACATTTATGTCTGCTTTAGATAGTAACCAATCTAATTGTTTTGGTTTGTTTTATTTTGAGCTACCACTCAAGGAAGTGCTGCTATTCATATTTCTTGTCCTAAAGATATTTCCAGTTTTCCTCTTCAATGTCCTTTTAAGGCACACTTAAGATGTTAGGGACATATACTTGCCAGAACAGTTGAATTTTGTTGGATTACAATAGTTTATACATGAAAGAAATCATAATTTATGCAGGAGCCATTGATGAAAATTGTATAGTGGGGATTGCAGTCATGATCACAGTGCCCAATGATTGACAATTAAAGCAGGAAAAAGTTACACAGTTATTATTGCCTTATATAGTTCTTTCACAAAAAAAAAACATATGCTTTGTGATGGAGGATTTGGTAGTAAGATAAAACTGTTGCTTTGAGCACTTTATTGAAGGAAAACAATAAACCATTATTGTATGTAAAAATAAAAGAAAAAAACTTTTACAGAATTAATTGATTCTGGAACTGATATCTGTATTATAGCCATAGAAGAATGGCTCTCCAAGTAGCCAGTTATGGAAGTTATTCAACCCTGATAGGCTTGGGAATTATGAGTGTAGCATGATTAATAAAAACCCAGAGACAGAAATTGGTGTTCAAAATGAAGGTCATAAAAGCAAAACAGCCACTGGCTCTTACCTCTACCTTAGTCCAAAATTGACTATCCTGCCTCCAGGGATCTCCGAATGAGGCTGTGTCTGGGAGCTGTCTCCTCCCATCTTATATTCCTCTCTAATGCTAGGATTAGAGGTGTGTACCACTACTGCCCAGTTTCTTTGGCAACCTAGTGTGTCTACTGGGATTGAAGGTGAATGTTACCACTGCCTGGTCTGTAAGGCTGATCAGCATGACTGTCTTACTCTCTGGTCTTCAGGCAAGCTTTATTTATTAAAATACAAATGAAATTTCACTACATATGAGCTCTAAGGAGATTGAAAAAATGTTACAAAACTACATTGTATGGGTCCAAAAGAGATAAGTGCAGTTCTACAACCTGAAGTTATTCATGTTACCATTAATCTTTGGGGAAGAGACTATTTTACAGCAAACTAAAACAAAAATTTATATCCTCACCTCTAATGCTACCTGTTCCTCACAGACTCAGTGGCTAATGAAAAGAATGGGATATCAAAAGGAAAAAAAAGGTTAGGAAGAGTTGCAAGGGATTATTGAACTTACAGTTCCACAAAGACAAAATCATGAACATGCATCAGGTTTTTTATAGGGGACGCTGAAAAATTACACGAAAAACTAATGAGCCTGTATGGACACCTAAATGG
>JABTXL010007436.1:250536-263700 GCA_025134845.1 Neodon shergylaensis | reverse complement strand
TCTCTCTCTCTCTCTCTCTCTCTCTCTCTCTCTCTCTCTCTCTCTCTTCCTTTCTCTCTCTCTCTCCTTTCTCTTCTCTCTCTCCTCTCTTTCCTCTCTCTCTCCCTCTCTCTCCTCTCTCTCCTCTCTCTCCTCTCCCTCTCTTTCTCTCTCTTTCTTAAAAAAGAAAGCAAATTATCTTTTTAAAATTTTTACATATCAATCCCAGTTCCCACTCCCTCCCCTCTTCCCATCCCCTCCCCCATCCACTCCTCAGAGAGGGTAGGACACATTACTTTGAGGAAGGACTAAGGCTCTCCCTATTATATCTAAGCCGAGCAAGGTAACCATCCAAAGAGAATGGGTTCCAAAAAATTCAGTACAAGCAGTAGGGATAAATCCTGGTCTTACTGCCAGTGGATCTGCAGTCTGTAAATAGCCCCTTTCTACAGAGAGGTTGCAAGCTCTTCAGAGAATAGTTTGAAAATTTTTGCAGAGAACCGTCTTTTTCTCCTGTTTTTGTTAAAAATAATCTTGTAACTGGAAATTGTTGATTGACTGATGGAATATTAATGTCATCCTGTGTCCAAGGGGAGCTTTACAGCCCAGTTTAACTCTGCATAAAGATTGACCTTTAACTCCCTTCTTCAGGGCCATAAGATCCCCCAGCTCAGCCTGTTTGGGACTGAGTGGTGAGTGCAACTGGGTGGGAGTTCCTTTGTTTCAACAGCCTGGATGCAGCAAGGTAGACCTCTTGTCTGTGAGGTCCCTGGCCAGCTAGAGGCTCTGATCCCATACCAAAAGATCCATCAGAGGGGTGAGTGAGTTCCTGACCCACGGCAGCAGCCTGGGAGATGGAGCACAGACATTCCTCAACCCCCTATACTTCCTGGTCATTCTGCGCAGGGGCTACTCTCCGCAGCTACTGCCTCTCTCTTCCTATCCAATCCCAGCTTGCACCCAGGCAAACCTTCCCTTCTTCCTCTTTTCTTCAGAGCCATAAGATCCCCCAGCTCAGCCTGTTTGGGCACTGGGACTGAGTGGTGAGTTCAACCGGGCAGCATTCCTTTGTTTCAATAGCCTGCCTGCAGCAAGGGAGGCCTTTTGTCTGTGAGGTCCCTGGTCAGCAAGGGGACCTGATCCAGTACCAGAAGATCTATCGGGGAGCATTTGGAGGAAGAGATGGGCAGGCACCAATGCAAGAATTCCTCCAACAATCTGAAAATCAACATGAAAACACCAGAACCCAGGGAACTTACAACAGGAGGACTTGAACACCCTAATCCAGAAGTAGTAGAAAAAATTGACTTCATGAAACTGATAGAGTCCCTTAAACAGGAGGTGAAAAACTCCCTTAAAGAAATGGATGAGAAGAATAACAAAAAGTTTGAAGAAATGAGTAAATCCATAAATGATACCCTAGGAAAGCAAGAAAAAAAACCCATCAAACTGATAATGGAAACAGTTCAAGACTTGAAAACTGAAATGGAGGCAAGGAATAAAACACAAACCAAGGGCTGGCTGGATATGGAAAATCTAGGTAAATGAACAGAGACTACAGAAATAAGCATAACCATGTTCAGAGAGTCCGGTTTTATCCCATGCTTTTTCAGTCACAGTCCAGCTGGCCTTGGTTAGCACCCAATAGATCAGCCCCACTGTCTCGGTGGATGGGTGCACCTCCCGTGGTCCTGACTTCCATGCTCATGTTCTCCCTCTTTTCTGCTCCTCATTGGGACTTTGGGAGCTTAGTCCGATGCTCCAGTGTGGGTCTCTGTCTCTATCTCCATCCATCACTAGATGAAGGTTCTATGGTGATATGCAAGATATTCATCAGTATGGTTATAGGATAGGGTCATTTCAGGTTCCCTATCTTCAGCTGCCCAAGGAACTATCTGGGGACATTGCCCTGGGCACCTGGGCGCCACTCTAGGTTCATGTCTCTTACCAACCCTAATACAGACAATGAGGGCTGATGAGAAGCCAAGGACAATGGCATGGGGTTTTGTTCCTACTTCATGTTCTGGCTTTCTGGGAGCCTAGCCAGTTTGGATGTGCACCTTCCTAGACCTGGATGGAGGGGAGAAGACCCTGGACTTTCCAAAAGGCAGGGAACCCTGACTGCTCTTCACACTGGAGAGGGAGGGGGAGAGGAGTGGGGGGAGGGGGCGAGGGGCGGGAGGAGGGGGAGGGAAATGGGAGGCTGGGAGGAAGCAGGGATTTTTTTCAATAAATAATAAAAAAACCTCAACATAAAAAAAGAAATAAGCATAACCAATAGAATACAAGAGATAGAAGAAAGGATCTCAGATTCTGAAGACACCATAGAGAAAATAAATGCACTAATCAAAGAAAACAGCAAATCCAACAACTTCTCATCACAAAACATTCAGGAAATCTGGGACACAATAAAAAAACCAAACCTAAGAATAATAGGGGTAGAAGAAGGAGAAGAATTACAGCTCAAAGGCCCAGAAAATATATTCTACTGTTATTCATTATGTTTATAATTTTCTTGTTTATAGGACATTCATACATCAAATGACAGCAATATTTATCTACAATATATCAAGCCAAAACCACTCTGGATATCCTGTATTTAAAAATGAAAATGGGGAAATGTCAGAATATGTCCCAAAAATGTAGTCATGTAAGGAGATTTCTGAGTGCTTATAAGAACACTCCAAGAAATCAAGACACAAATTTCTCGAAAAAAACATGGAATTGTTCTTGGATTATGTTTTCATGCCCCTCCCAGGTGTAATGTGTGTGTATATATATATATATATGTATATATATATATATATACATATATATATATATGCTTATTTTCTATTATTCTTTACAAATGGATATTGTTGTTTGTTTATGTCTCCATGGAAAAACATGATTTTGTCTCACATGTCTTGCCCACCATGTGGGGCTTGTTTGTCACTTGAAGCTTACCCTGCTGGTTGAACATTTTACTCATGTGACTCTTTTTAACCCTCAGAGTATAAATTGTCTGACATTCTGAATAAAATTGGTTATTGCACGAGGCTTTAATCTACCTTATTTATTAACTTCATTCTTCCATATCCTGCTACCTCTGAAGCAGCAAAACAGCATCAATGAGAGTGGAAGAAAGTGGACCAAACTCATAGTAGTTCCTGAGAACCTTTGCTGCTGGGTTCTGTTTGTATTCTCATTTTGTATTCTAAAACCAAAAAAATGGAATAAGAAAGCAAGACCTTATACAAGCCTATGTGACTGTCAGCAGGTGTTAAGGGTGATGACTTGCCATTTTAACTATTTCTCTGGGTAATTTTGTTTCAAGTAGCAAAACCACCTAAAATTGATAAATCAGTATTTAATAGTTGGCCTTTTTTTACTGTATTCTACTTCATCACTTCATAGTCATCTTTACACAAAATTTCCTAGAACTTTCTTATCCATCAAAGGATAACATAAATTTTCTGAAACATCACACAGTAACTGCTAGACTATTCCAACCCAACACTTCATTTTCATACCAGGTGGTACAAAATCATCATCCCTCTAATTCAGAAACACATCAGTAGGAATTTGTAATTCTGGTTCCCTTCCATGTGAAGTTTGAACATATGATAGAGAAGGTTCTTTCTCCTCAGCTCCTCACAGCACAACTCTGAAAATGCCAGTCATTATATAGATGAGAGTGCCTTTCTTTATCTACACTGAAGCTGTTAGAAACCTTAATGTCACTCATTCTAGTGGAGAAAAGAAACTAGAAAATCCCAACTTTCATTTCTATAAAGATGAAAGAGAAAGACTGCTTGCCTCTCAACTTTATTACATCTCCATGTGGTTCAAATCTGTGAAGGGTAGCCATTCTTACTCACTGGCTTCTAGTGAAGCTGAAACAGACAGCAGAAACTTTCTCAGATTAGACCTAGAAATGGCTCAGTGGGAAAAACATTTTTCCCTGCAAGAATAAGGAATAGAGTGCAGATCCTAAAAGCATTCACAAAAAAGACAGGCAGAAATAATGTTCTCTTGTGATCTTACCACTCATGGGGCAGAAACAGGGGATTCCTGGAGCAAGCTGGCCTGCTAAACTAGCTGGAATTGGCAAGCTCTAGGTTTATTGAAAGACTCTTCATCAAAAAAATAAAGTGATAAAATAGATAGCAATAGAGAAAGACCCTGGATTCCAACCTCTGGTCCTTGTTAATGTGTGCACACATGTGCGTGCATACAAAAACACACATCTGTGCTTACCCATATGTGCTCATGTATACCAGCATATACAAACAAAAGTCTTAGTACTAATGAGAAGGTTGGTCCACCATTGGAATCCATAGAAGAAGAAAAATAAGTTAGTTGCTATATCAAACTGCTTCTAATTAAACAATCTTATAGTAAGAAATTTGTTTTTAATATAAAAAGAATAACCAAAGGAAAGTATTGATAATGCACAAAAAAGTGAAAACAGAAGAAAAATTTAATTTGGATTGAAGATTGTTAAAGTCAACACAGTAAATATCAGAAAATAGTTTCAAACCCTGGAGGAAAAATAAATTAAAATAAATTTAAAGTTAATTGATCCAGTCAATTTTGAAAAGAAAGAAAATTACTATGCTTAGAGGATTTTACTTTCAGACATGTAATTAAGACATGCATGTTCATGTCTCAATCTATGTATTCATGTTAATTTCAATCTATTTTGAAGTGAAAAATTACTCTTTTTTCTCTTTGAAATTTTGTGAATTTATGTATTCATGTGTGTGTATGTGAATGTGTGCATATGTGCATGAGCACATGTGTGTCTGTGTGCGTGCACACGTTCACACCCAAATAGGCTCGAGGTAGGTAGATACAAGGTACCTTCTTAAATCAATTTTTTCTAGAGCTGAGAATTCAGGGTCTTGTGCTTGTTAGACTGTAGTTACAAATATAACATGCATGAACAGGTTCAATCGGCTGCACATTTGCAAAAATAAAACTTTACTAAAGAAAAGAAATGGGTGCGATGGGATAACAGGTAGTTTAGTTTATCTACTTATAAACTATTAGTTTTAGGCAATTTACATTCATATAGATTCTCGTATATTGATACATAAGTAAAATTATCTTTATATTCCTGTCTAATATAATTTATATATTGATACAAATTGAAATTATATTTGTTATATTGAATATGCTCCTATTTCTGTTTGCAATATTTGTGTACTTATTTTGTCATGTTACTTGAATGAATGTTTCTATCTCTGTTTAATATATTTTGTATATTGGTGTAATTTTAGAATATATCAAATTATAATTTATCATATATCAAACATTTCTACCTCTGATGTAATATATATATATATATTACATTTTGGGGTCAGTGTCCTCATTTACTGCACATCTGTTTAAAGATTGTTTAATGTTGAAATGTGAAGGCTTTGTCTTTAAGCTATATAGATATTAAAAATTATAAGTCAATGCCAGGCGGTGGTGGCATACGCCTTTAATCCCAGCACTTGGGAAGCAGAGGCAGGTGGATCTCTGTGAGTTCGAGACCAGCCTGGTCTACAAGAGCTAGTTCCAGGACAGGCTCCAAAACCACAGAGAAACCCTATCTCGAAAAAACAAAAAAAAATTATAAGTCAATAGTGACGCATGTTTGTTATAGTAAGAGATAGGCTAGTCAGGTTGTATTCAGCACAAATAGGTAATCTTCAAACACTTCAAAGAAATGTAGAATATGACATTCAAATAACTCAGGACAATGTTGATGTCAGTCACAAATACAGAAATTCAGGTTCAACCTGAAGATCCAAAAAGCAAAGCAGCCAGCCACTGGCTCTTACCTCAACTTCAATCTGAAATGGTGAACCTGACTCCAGGAATCTCATATAAGACTGTGTGTCTGAGAGCTGTTTTCTCCCATTTTATATTCCTTTCTAGAGTTGGAATTAAAGATTTGCACCACTGGTATTAGAGGCATGCACCACCTGGTTTATGGCAACTAGTGTGGCTACTGGGATTAAAGATGTGTGTTACCACTGCCTGTTCTATAGTGGCTATCTTACCCTCTGATCTTCAAACAAGTTTTATTTATTAAAATACAAATGAATTGTTACCACAACAGACCATCCAGTCAAGATTTCAGATAAGCACTACACTTTTCCAGCACACAGAGAATGTACAAAAAATAATGCAGCTAGTTCTCCCAGGACTTGATCATTATCCCAATTTCCTCAGGGCCACCTCAAGATACTGTTACCCCCAGATAACAGAAAGTAATTTTAGGAATACATTGCTCACATTTCCAAGAGGTGGGGTAAGTGATTTTTGGTCATTCAGTGGGTTATGAATGTTTGTCATTATTTAGAAAGGTTGACTACAAATTGTTACTGGTCATTGTAAGGAAGGAAACTAAGGAAGGAAGTTTAGATTCAGGGTTCTCTTTCTGCAAAGAAAAAAGGGGACATAGGAAAGATAGGGCAAAAGGGTAGGATACTGTAGATTCAATATCTACTTTAAATTAAAAAGTAACTAATTATCTCAAATATTTTACATTGGTATGGATTCTTGTATATTGATACAAAGTTAGGGTTATTTTCATCATAAAGTGCTCTATATGTTTCTACTCTTGTTTAAGATATTTTTGCATATTGATACAAATTTAAAGTTATTTTTGTTTATGTATACAAAATATATACATGTATGTGAATATATAGTATATGTGAGTTTGCTTAATGTATGTACATATGCAAATCATTTAACAATAATTTAAATTTCTATTCCTTGAAATCTACTTTTACGAACTACTTAGGATAATAAATTCAGGTTAGTAGTCAATCACTTTTAACAATCACACTTGTTCTCATGTTAAGTATGTTTTCTTTTTTCTTTTTTTCTTTTTTTATTGAAAAAACAATCCCTGCTTCCTCCCAGCCTCCCATTTCCTTCCCCCTCCTCTTGCATCTCTCCCCCTCCCCCAGCCCCTCTCCCCATCCCTCTGCTCCTCTCCCCCTCCCTCTCCAGTCCGAAGAGCAGTCAGGGTTCCCTGCCCTGTGGAAAGTCCAGGGTCTTCTCCCCTCCATCCAGGTCTAGGAAGGTGAACATCCAAACTGGCTAGGCTCCCACAAAGCCAGAACATGAAGTAAGAACAAAACCCCGTGCCATTGTCCTTGGCTTCTCATCAGCCCTCATTGTCCGCCATGTTCAGAGAGTCCGGTTTTATCCCATGCTTTTTCAGTCACAGTCCAGCTGGCCTTGGTTAGCTCCCAATAGATCAGCCCCACTGTCTCGGTGGATGGGCACACCTTTCGTGGTCCTGACTTCCATGCTCATGTTCTCCCTCTTTTATGCTCCTCATTGGGACTTTGGGAGCTTAGTCCGATGCTCCAGTGTGGGTCTCTGTCTCCATCTCCATCCATCGCTAGATGAAGGTTCTATGGTGATATGCAAGATATTCATCAGTATGGCTATAGGATAGGGTCATTTCAGGTTCCCTATCCTCAGCTGCCCAAGGAACTAACTGGGGACATTGCCCTGGGCACCTGGGCACCAATCTAGGTTCATGTCTCTTACCAACCCTAAGGTGGTTCCCTTAATTAAGTTATGTGATTCCCTGCTCCTCTATCCAACCTTGTTTTATCCCCAATCTTCCTGTTTCACCAAGTTCCCCCCATCCTCTCCTTCTCACGTTTCTCTCCCCATCTCCCCTTACCCCCATCACACCCCACACCCAAGGTCCCAATTTTTTGTCCCATAGCAGGGATAATAACTATATGTTTTTCTTTGGGTTCACCTTCTTATTTAGCTTCTTTAGAATCACAAATTATAGACTCAGTGACCTATATTTATGGCTAGAAACCAATTATGAGTGAGTACATCCCATGATCCCCTTTTTGGGTCTGGGTTACCTCACTCAGGATAGTGTTTTCTATTTCCATCCATTTGCATGCAAAATTCGAGAAGTCATTGTTTTTTATGGCAGAGTAGTACTCTAATGTGTATATATTCCACACTTTCTTCATCCATTCTTCCATTGAAGGACATCTAGGTTGTTTCCAGGTTCTGGCTATTACAAATAATGCTGCTATGAACATAGTTGAACAAATGCTTTTGTCATATGTTAGGTCATCTCTTGGGTATATTCCCAAGAGTGGTATTGCTGGGTCCAGGGGTAGGTTGATCCCAAATTTCCTGAGAAACCGCCACACTAATTTCCAAAGTGGTTGCACAAGTTTGCATTCCCACCAGCAATGAATGAGGGTACCCCTTTCTCCACAAACTCTCCAGCAAAGGCTATCATTGGTGTTTTTTATTTTTGCTATTCTGACAGGTGTAAGATGATATCTCAAAGTTGTTTTGATTTGCATTTCTCTGATCGCTAAGGATGATGAGCATGACCTTAAGTATCTTTCGGCCATTTGAACTTCTTCTGTTAAGAATTCTCTGTTCAGTTCAGTGCCCCATTTTTTAATTGGGTTAATTGGAATTTTAAAGTCTAGTTTCTTGAGTTCTTTATATATTTTGGACATCAGACCTTTGTCTGTTGCAGGGTTGGTGAAGATATTCTCCCAGTCAATAGGCTGCCTTTTTGTCTTAGTGACATTGTCCTTTGCTTTACAGAAGCTTCTCAGTTTCAGTAGGTCTCATTTATTCAATGTTGCCCTTAATGTCTGTGCTGCTGTAGTTATACTTAGGAAGCAATCTCCTGTGCCCATCAGTTGTAGGGTACTTCCCACTTTCTCTTCTATCAGGTCCAGTGTGTTCGGACTGATATTGAGGTCTTTGATCAATTTAGACTTGAGTTTTGTACTTGGTGATAGATATGGGTCTATTTTCATTCTTCTACAGGTTGACATCCAGTTGTGCCAGCACCATTTGTTGAAGATCCTTTCTTTATTCCATTGTATACTTTTAGCTCCTTTATCGAAAATGAGGTGTTCATAGGTTTGTGGGCTAAAAACCGGGTCTTCTATATGATTCCATTGGTCGACTTCTCTGTTTTTATGCCAGTACCACACTGTTTTCATTACTGTAGCTCTGTAATAGAGTTTGAAGTCAGCGATTGTAATGCCTCCAGAAGTTCCTATATTGTATAAGATTGTTTTGGCTATCCTGGGTTTTTTGTTTTTCCATATAAAGTTGATTATTGTCCTCTCAAGATCTGTGAAAATATTTGATGGGAACTTGATGGGGATTGCATTGAATCTATAAATAGCCTTTGGTAGAATTGCCATTTTTACTATGTTGATCCTCCCAATGCAAGAGCAAGGGACGTCCTTCCATTTTCTGGTATTCTCTTCAATTTCTTTCTTCAATGCCTTAAAGTTCTTGTTAAATAGATGTTTCACTTCCTTGGTTAGAGTTACCCCAAGATATATTATGCTGTTTGTGGCTATCGTGAAAGGTGATGATTCTCTGATTTCCCTCTCTGCTTCCATATCATTTGTGTATAAGAGGGCGACTGATTTTTTGGAGTTGATCTTGTATCCTGCCACATTACTAAAGGTGTTTATCAGCTGTAGGAGTTCTTTGGTGGAGTTTTGGGGGTCGCTTATGTACACTATCATATCATCTGCAAATAACGAAAGTTTAACTTCTTCTTTTCCAATTCGAATCCCCTTGATCCCCTTATTTTGTCTTATTGCTATTGCTAGAACTTCAAGCACTATATTGAAGAGATATGGCGAGAGTGGACAGCCTTGTCGTGTTCCTGAGTTTAGTGGGATGGCTTTGAGTTTCTCTCCGTTTAATTTGATGTTAGCTGTCGGCTTGCTGTAAATACTTTTATTATATTTAGGTATGACCCTTGTATCCCTAATCTCTCCAAGACTTTTATCATAAAGGGATGTTGAATTTTGTCAAATGCTTTTTCAGCATCTAATGAAACGATCATATGTTTTTTTTTTCTTTCAGTTTATTTATATGATGGATTACTTTGATAGAATTTCGTATGTTGAACCAGCCCTGCATCTCTGGGATGAGGCCTACTTGATCATAATGGATAATTTTTCTAATGTGTTCTTGGATTCGGTTTGCCAGTATTTTGTTGAAGATTTTGCATCAATTTTCTTGAGTGAGATTGTCCCATAATTCTCTTTCTTGGTTGAGTCTTTGTGCGGTTTTGGTATCAGAGTAACTGTAGTTTCATAAAAGGAATTTGGCAATGACTCTTCTGTTTCTATATTTTGAAATACATTAAGGAGTATAGGTATTAGGTCTTCTTGGAAGTTCTGGTAGAATTCCGCATTGAAACCATCTGGTCCTGGGGTTTTTTGGTAGGGAGGTTTTTGATAACCGCTTCTAATTCTTCACGACTAACAGGTCTATTTAGATTGTTCACCTGTTCCTGGTTTAACTTTGGTATATTGTATTTATCTAAAAAAGTGTCCATTTCCTTTAGGTTTTCTAGTTTTGTGGCATACAGACTTTTGTAGTAAGATCTAATGATTCTCTGAATTTCCTCTGTGTCTCTGGTTATGTCCCCCTTTTCATTTGTGATCTTATTAATTTGCAAATTCTCTCTCTGCCATTTGATTAGTTTGGATAGGGGTTTATCAATCTTGTTGATTTTCTCCAGGAACCAGCTTTTTGTTTCATTGATTCTTTGGATTGTTTTCTGTGTTTCTATTTTGTTGATTTCAGCCCTCAGTTTGATTATTTCCAGTATTCTATTCCTCCTAGGTGAGTCTGCTTCTTTTTTTTCTAGAGCTTTCAGGTGGGCTGTTAAGTCGCCAATGTGTGCTTTCTCTGTTTTCTTTAAGTGGGCACTTAGTGCTATGAACTTTCCTCTTAGGACTGCTTTCATTGTGTCCCATAAGTTTGAATATGTTGTTTCTTTATTTTCATTGAATTCCAGGAAGACTTTAATTTCTTTCTCTACCTCTTCCTTAATCCCGGTGTGGTTCAGTAGTTGACTGTTCAGTTTCCATGAATTTGTAGTCTTTCTGGGGGTTGCCTTGTTGTTGAATTCTAACTTTAATCCATGGTGATCTGATAAGACACAGGTGGTTACTAATATTATTTTGTAATTGTGGATTTGTTACTGACTATGTGGTCAGTTTTCGAGAAGGTTTCATGAGCTGCAGAGAAGAAGGTATATTCTTTCCTATTTGGGTGGAATGTTCTATAGATGTCTGTTAAGTCCATTTGCTTCATTACCTCCATTAATTCTCTTGTTTCTCTGTTAGGTTTCTCTCTGGCTGACCTGTCCATTGGTGAGAGAGGAGTGTTGAAGTCTCCTACTATTAGTTTGTGTGGTTTGATGGCTGCCTTGAGTTTTAGCAATGTTTCTTTTATATATGTGGGTGCTTTTATATTAGGGGCATAGATATTCAGGATTGAGACTTCATCCTGATGAACTGTTCCTGTTATGAGTATAAAATGCCCCTCTTCATCTCTTCTGATTGATTTAAGTTTGAAGTCAACGTTGTTAGAGATTAGTATGGCTACACCTTCTTGTTTCTTAGGTCCTTTTGCTTGATAAGCCTTTTCCCAGCCCTTTACTCTGAGTAGGTGCCTGTCTTTGTGGTTGAGGTGTGTTTCTTGTAAACAGCAGAATGTTGGATCCTGTTTTCTTATCCAGTCTCATAGCCTGTCCCTTTTTATAGTTGAGTTGAGTCCATTGACATTAAGTGATATTAATGACCAGTGGTTGTTAACTCCGGTCACTTTTTTAGTCGTAGAGTTTGTTTATTTCCCTTCCTTGAGTTGTGCTGGTGAAGGGTCTCTAGATGTCTGAGTTATTGTGGTCATTTTTGGACTCCTTGGTTAGTGCTTTTCCTTCTATTACTTTCTGTAAGGCTGGATTTGTGGCTACGTATTTTATCCTGGAAAATTTTGTTTTCTCCATGTACAGTGAACGAATGCTTGGCTGGGTATAGTAGCATGGGCTTGCATCCATGTTCTCTTAGTTTCTTCAATACATCTATCCAGGACCTTCTGGCTTTCATGGTTTCCATGGAGAAGTCAGGTGTAAATCTGATAGGTTTACCTTTATAAGTAAATTGGCCTTTTTCCATTGCAGCTCTTAATATTTTTTCTTCATTCTGTATGCTTTGTGTTTTGATTATTATGTGGCGAGGGAATGTTTTTTTTTTTATCCAGCCTATTCAGTGTTCTGTATGCTTCTTGAACCTTCATAGGTATATCTTTCTTTAGATTGGGAAAGTTTTCTTCTATAATTTTATTAAATATATTTTCTGGACCGTTGAGCTGCATTTCTTCTCCTTCTTTTATTCCCATTATTCTTAGGTTTGGTCTTTTTATTGTGTTCCAGATTTCCTGAATGTTTTGTGATGAGAGTTTGTTGGACTTGATGTTTTCATTGATCAGTGTGCTTATTTTCTCTATGGTATCTTCAGAATCTGAGATGCTTTCTTCTATCACTTGTATTCTGTTGGTTATCCTTGTTTCTGTGGTCTCTGTTTGTTTACTTAAATTTTCCATGTCCAGCTGACCCTCTGTTTGTGTTTTCTTCTTTGCCTCCATTTCAGTTTTCAAGTCTTGAACTGTTTCCTTTATCTGTTTGATTGTTTTTCCTTTGTTTTCTAGGGAATCATTCACTGATTTATTCAATTCTTCAAACTTTCTGTTATATTTCTCATCCATTTCTATAAGGGCATTCTTTACATGCTGTTTAAGGGCGTCAATCACTTTCATAAAGTCAATTTTTTCTACTTCTTCTTGATTAAGGTGTTCATGTCCTCCTGTTGTGAGGTCGCTGGTTTCTGGTGGTTTCATGTTGCTTTTCAGATTGTTGGGTGAAATCTTGCATTGGCGCCTGCCCATCTCTTCCTCCGAATGCTCCCTTATGGATCTTCTTTAACAGGATCAGGTCTTCTTGCCTACTGATGTACCTTCCCAGTGATGGCTCTCCCCAGTGATAGCTCTCCTGGTGCCGAGATCAGATCTCCATGCTCAATGATGGCTCTCCCCAATGCTGGCTCTCCTGGTGCCCAGATCAGGTTTCCGTGCCCAGTGCTGGCTGTCCTGGCGCCGAGGTCAGGTCACCGTGCTGGGTGGGTAGCTAGTAGACAAAGCGCCTACCTGGCTTGGTGCAGGCAGGCTATTGAAACAAAGGAACTCCAGCCCACCTGGGTGCCCTGAGGATTTCGACCCAGTGCCCAGACAGGGTGAGCTGGGTGATGTTATGTGCCCAAAGAGGGCAGAGGGGCCGAAGAAGGGAGGGTTCTGGATGCAAGCTGGGTGGGATAGGAA
>JABTXL010007436.1:235167-250526 GCA_025134845.1 Neodon shergylaensis | reverse complement strand
GGGTTCTGGATGCAAGCTGGGTGGGATAGGAAGAAAGAGGCAGTATGTAGTGAGTAGAGGCCCTGCAGAGAGCCCAGGAAGGATAGAGGGTTGAGGAACTTCTGAGTTCCCTGTCCCGGGCTGATGCCATGGGGTCAGCAACTCACCCCGTGCTGGCTCTCCTGGTGCCGAGATCAGGTCTCCGTGTTGGTTGGGTAGCTCATAAACAAAGCCTTAAGTATGTTTTCAAAGTCAAAGAGAGATATATTTTAGATAGATAATCTTCAAACACTTCAGAGACCCTATAGAATATGATATATAAGATGCTTTATCAACCTAAGACTTTTTTATGATCATGAGACACTTCTTCTCCTTACTACTTTACTTTAGAGAAGATGGTGGGCATTGAAGAACCTCCATGTGAAGCTTGTTTTTAATGTGATAAACCTACACATTTGGGTAAGAAACTGCTCTTGCCTTAACAGCTGACAGCATGCTGTATAAACTGGACAAGCAGTACACAAAGGAAAAGAACAGTCAAATTTTGCAAAAACAAGGTGGGATGGTCCTTCAAAATTGCTGCTTCATAAAATGTCTGTCAGACACTGTGCAGGATATATAGGAAAGTGACTGATGAACTTTGCCAAAACAAGGTAGATCAGTTCTTTAAAATTTCTGTTACACAGAAAAGTCTGACAGAGATTCTTCAGGATACAAAAGAAAGTGACTGCTGAACTTTTCCCAAAGAAGGTTGGACAGTTCTTCAAAATTTCCAATTTAAAAAAAAAGTCTGTCAGATATTCTAGGTCTGTATGCATAAGATAGATGAATTAATGTTGCAAAGAAATTTTGGGTGACTTTCCAGGCAGCCAGATATCTCTGTCATTTTGGAAGTGGCTTGCACTGCACTTCCTGTTTACTCAGGTGATAGCCTTCTGGTACCTTTGATGAAGTTGGAGGCTAGATAGTCATAGTTTTCATTAGTTATAATAGAAGGCAAATTGGGTACAGAACTTTGGACTTATCAGAATAGAATAAATAATGGAGTATTTTCTTTGAAATTACAAAATACAAATGGACTGTATACTATAAATGTAATTTTTGCTCAACAGTGTTTGTATTATATATAGTTTTGCTGTATCAGAATTAAACCCTTTCCTTTTTATTTAGACAAAAATGGGACAATGTTGTGGAATAATCTTTTTGTACACTATGAAGAGTGTCTTTGCCAAGGTGCCTTCTTATTGATTTATTAGAAAGTTAAATGGCCATTAGTTAGGCAGGAAGTATAAGAGGGACAGCCAGACACAGAGGACATTGGGAAGAAGAAAGGTGGAGTTACCAGGAGATGTAAAGGGGACAGATAAATCCATGAGTCACATGGCAATATGTAGATTAACAGGAATGGGTAAACTTTAGTTGGAAGAGCTAGTTAGTAACATGCTTAAACTGAGCCTGAGCTTTCATAATAATAAGTCTCTATGTCATTATTGGAGAGCCAGTGGTACTGACAAAAAGGTCTGATTACACATATCTGTAGAACTTTAGAAGGTAAATAATAGCAAAGGTCACAAAGAGACTTTTCAACGTTTACAAAAGGGAAACCTGATGCTCAAAGAAGTTGCTATCTGTCCAATGTCATGTACAACATTGTCATTAGTGCTAAAGAAAAAAATTATTTACAGAATAGATCATACTTTCATTATTTAAGAATGCCTCAGGTTTCTTATTTAGAGAAACACCAGAATTCC
Source organism: Neodon shergylaensis (assembly GCA_025134845.1). NCBI lineage: Eukaryota > Metazoa > Chordata > Mammalia > Rodentia > Cricetidae > Neodon > Neodon shergylaensis. The sequence continues at coordinate 248,796 of JABTXL010007436.1, read as the reverse complement.
TTTGTGATCAAGAGTGTTGATTTTGCAGTTGAGTTACCTGAAATTTGTCTTCATCATTTGGCATTTGCAGCAAGACGAGAACAGGTGGATCATATCTCTATTGCCACTCCTATTCTGCAAATAGACTCCAAGAGAAATAAAACTCCCCGAATCTGTGTTCTATGTGGTGGCCTAATACCTTTGTGATTCTTGAGCCTTGCTAGCCAGTCTAGCCACATCGGTGAACTCCAGGTTCAGTGGAACTCAAATAAACATGGTGGAGAGATACCTGACATCAATGTCTAGCCTACACATACTCATATATATAAATATGTATGTGCTTATATTTATATGTGGTATAAATATCATATAATATATATTAATATATGTAGCAGGAAGGGGGGCTGGCTTGTTGGGGTTTCTGTCCCACCCAGTACCCCACAGCTGGCAAGTCTCAAAGAAAATCACACAGAGATCTCCATAAGTTATAAAACTGATTTGCCCATTAGCACAGTCTTCTTATTAGCTCTTGTAGCTTATATTAACCCATTATTCTGATCTATGTTAGCCATGTGGCTCAATACCTTTCACAGTGGGGCAGATCACATGTTGCTTCTTTGAAGTCTGGGCAGGAGTGAGTGGAATTGGCTTCCTTCTTTCCAAAATTCTCCTGTTCTCCTCGCCCCACTTCTACTTCTTGTATGGTTGACCCACCTATACTTCCTGCCTGGCCAATCAGCATTTAAGTAAAACATGATTGACAGAATACAGACAATTCTCCCTCAAAACTTACCCCTCTTTTTATTTTTTTAAACAGAGGAAAATACCCATAGTCCATTTTTTTGGGAATGTGGGCGTAGTATTCCAGGCTACTTCCAGCTGGGTGGGGGCACTGATATCTTATGGGGACCTAAAGAAAATTTAGAATTATCATCAAGTCCTAACTGGAGTATCCTGTGAGTCTTGATCATCTCAGGCAGGCAGTCTTAAATCTGTTCTGGATGTAGAACTTAGACATCTGGGCCATCTGTTCCTAATGGAGATTTTTCAGGTGGTCTTCTTTGATTGAACCTGATTTTTTTTAATTCAGAATGAAACCACAGTCTTTCATTTCCTGTGGAAACAAAGGCAGAATCTCTTATCCAACGTAACATACCTTTTAACTTCAATTTTGAAGTCAAGGTATTTTCAAAATACCTATCTTGAATTAATCTGGCAGCATTGATAAGCAAATATCTTTTAGCAGCTGTTGTTCCTTCCTCAGCATTCAAACAATTCAAAGAGAGCAAAATAGCATACAGTATCAAGATACTCTTTGTTATTTCCATCTTTATGTGGCTTTATTTTAATCTGTATTTCTTTTATTTTTACTTTTATCTTTTGGCTTTTTGAGACAGGTTCTCTGTATATCTTTGTCCTGGAATAACTCTATAGACCAGGCTGTCCTTGAACTCAGAGAGGTCCATCTGTCTCTGCCTCCCCAGTGCTGAGATTAAAGGTGTGTGCTACCACACCTTAAAGTCACAGAGTTCAATCTACCTCTGCCCCTTGAAGTCACAGAGGTCAATCTACCTCTGCCCCTTGAAGTCACAGAGGTCAATCTACCTCTGCCTCCCAAGTGTTTGGATAAAAGGTGTGTACCACCACACCCAACTCCTCTCTTTCTTTTTAATTTTTAAGGACTTTAGCCTTTTTCTTCAAGCCTGCATATATTTTTAACACACTATAAACCATTTAGAGGTTTTCTTCGTCTTTGAATCTCTCTTTACTGTATATCTCTCTTTTTCTGACCACATGAGTCTTTATGGAGAAGATTAAAGCCATGGCTTTGACAGCTGGATCAAGCCCATTCCTTAGTTTTCCAGCCTCATGGCAGAGATACTTCCAGAGCCATTTTTATTACCACCACTCTGTGGAGGTTCAAGGTCCCTGCCAGCAAGCAAGCTGCAGCATTCTGATCAAAGACCACAGTCAGTCTGACTGCCTGCCTGAAAGAATCTGAGTTTGCCCTGGCAGGACAGCCCAGAAAGCTGACATTTTAAAACAACACAGCCTTTTTTCCTGCTATGGCTGAAAACTGAGAAGCATGCGGTCAGCTTTTCATCAACACCATTTAAATGTTTTGTGGCAGGACCTCTTAAAGGAACTGCAGGGTTTTGCAGGTAAATCTGAGTCAGGAAGCTTCTCTTAGATGAGAGTGCTTGCTTTCCTCTAGCAAGCAGAGCAGACCTGAGAAATTGTTGCTACCAAGAAAGCATGCTTTACTCTATTCTTTCCCAAGCTTTCTCAGGCTTTGTGTGGATACAGTTATCCAAGTTGGGTGCCAGAAATATATCCCTGAATATAGCCAGTTCAGTTCATATAATGTTACTTATATGTTTGTTTTCTGGGCTGATCATTCATAATTGAATTTTAACTTTTATGACATTGTTCATAAAGGTTTGAATTTCTCAGTATAAAATAATACTATAATATTAAAAGACCTTTATACAGTGTTCAAAATTACTTATTTATAATGTGGATTTATTATGATATTTTTATGGTTCTACATATGTAAACATATGGCCAGTGACTTGAGAAAGTGTGATCAAGTTCATTTATATTAATTGCTGGAGAAATAAAAAAGAGAAAGACTAAATGAATCTTTTTCTGTATTTTTTCTGCTTGCAATAAATAATATGCTTCAATGTTCTATTTGAAAAAGATTAAATTCTCTCAAATATCTTTCCTTTATTTCATTAAGATACTTTGTTGACAAAAAGGAGTATTTTTTACAAATCCTTATAAGGAAGTATTATGACTCTGTAGAATCATAGATAAATATTTTGGGCTGAATACTGATATGGGATTCCCTTCTATATGCTGTGAATACCACTGGTTAATAAGGAACCTGCTTCGGGCCTATTGCAGCACAGAATAGGGCAAGGTTGGAATTCTAGGCAGATGGAAGAGAGAGTAGGAGGAGTAAAAAAGAAGCCATAGAGCCACGGAAGGAGACAGATACCCAGGAACTTTACTGGTAAACAATGAGCCTTGTGGCAAAATATAAAACAGTAGAAATGGACTAATTTAAGATATAAGAGCTAGCTAGAAATATGCTTAAGTGATTGGCCAAGCAATGTTTTAATTAATACAGTTTGTGTGTGATTATTTTGGCTCTTGGTGGCTGGGAAATGAATGAGCAGCCTTTACTATAGAATATGAGAATTAGTTTGAACATTTTCTGGTCAGAACAACAAAATGAAATAAGTGCAAGCATCCAAGTAGGCTGTATCAAATACCATACAGTGACACAACCTCTTGTCTTCTTTTCTATTCTCTTATTTGCAAATGTCATATTATATGGTAATTATAATCTTTCCAGAATATACATGAAAGAAAGATCATGGAAGTTTGTAATTCAAGACCAAAAAGCTAAATAAAACAACTGTTTTTTGACAAGGTAGATACAGCTTACTACCTTAATACCCCTCACGGTCCTGACTTCCGTGCTCATGTTCTCCCTCCTTCTGTGCCTCATTTGGACCTTGGGAGCTCAGTCCAGTGCTCCAATATGAATCTCTGTCTCTAGCTTCATCCATCGCCAGATGAAGTTTCTATGGTGATATGCAAGATATTCATCAGTATGGGTATAGGATAGGGCCATTTCAGGCTCCCTATCCTCAGCTGCCCAAGGATCTAGCTTGGAACATCTCCGTGGACACCTGTGAACATCTCTAGAGTCAAGTCTCTTGCCAACCTGAAAATGGCTCCCTTAATTAAGATATACACTTCCCTGCTCTTATATCCACTCTTTCTCCATCCCAACCATCCCATTCCCCCAAGCTCTTCCCATCCTTCCCTTCTCACTTTTTTCTCCCCATCTCCTGTGCCCATGTTTTGTAGAATATTTCCCACTTTCTCTTCTATCAGCTTTAGTGTGTTCAGATTGATATTAAGGTCTTTAATCCATTTGGACTTGAGTTTTATGCATGGTGATAGATATGGATCTATTTTCATTCTTCTACAGGTTGACACTCAATTATGCAAGCACCATTTGTTGAAGATGCTTTCTTTCTTCCATTGTATATTTTTAGATCCTTTGTTGAAAATCAGGTGTTCATAGGTTTGTGGGTTAAAGTCCAGGTCTGCTACTCAATTCCATTGGTCAACATCTCTGTTTTTGTGCCAATACCAAGTTGTTTTTATTACTGTAGCTCTGTAATAGAGTTTGAAGTCAGAGATGGTAATGCCTCTGGAAGTACCTTTATTGTATAGGATTGTTTTGGCTATCCTTGGTTTGTTGCTTTTCCTTATAAAGTTGATTATTGTTCTCTCAAGGTCTGGAAGAATTTTGTTGGGATTTTGATGGGGATTGCATTGAATCTATAGATTTCTTTTGGTAGAATTGCCATTTTTACTATGTTGATCCTCCCAGTCCAAGAACAAGGGAGATCTTTCCATTTTCTGGTATCCTCTTCAATTTCTTTCTTCAAAGACAAAATTCTTGTCAAATAGATCTTTCACTTCCTTGGTCAGAGTTACCCCAAGATATTTTATGCTATTTGTGGCTATTGTGAAAGGTGATGCTTCTTTGATTTTCCTTTCTGCTTCTTTATCCTTTGTGTATAGAAGGGCAACTGATTTTTTGGAGTAGATCTTGTATCCTTCCATGTTACTAAAGGTGTTTATCAGCTGTAGGAGTTCTCTCGTACAATTTTTGGGGTCGCTTATGTATACTATCATATCATCTGCAAATAACAAAAGTTTGACTTTTTCCTTTCCAGTTTGAATCCCCTTGATCTCTTTATGCTGTCTTATTGCTATTCCTAGAACTTCAAGCACTATATAGAATCAAAGACCTGGATATTAACCCACAAACATGAACACCTGACTTTTGACAAAGGAGCTAAAAGTGTACAATAGAAGTAAGAAAGCATCTTTAACAGATAGTGCTGGCAAAACTGGATGTCAACCTGTAGAAGAATGAAAACACTTTCCTGAATGAGATAATCCAGACCCAAAAAGATGAATATGGTATGTACTCACTCATAAGTGTATTTTAGCCATAAACAAAGGACATTGAGCCTATAATTTGTGATCCTAGAGTAGTCAAATAAGAAGACAAACCAAAAGAATAATATATATTTATCCTCCTGGATAATTGAAGTAGACAAGAGCACCAGGCAAAATTTGGGAATACGGGGGTGTGGGTGGGGTAGGGGAAGGGGAGATGGTGAGAGAGAATGAAGATGGGGAGGGTTGGGGTAAGCTTGAGGGAATGGGAAGGTTGAGATGGAGGAAGGGTCATTATGGGAGCAGAGAAGAAGATATCTTAATTAAAGGAGCCATTTTAAGGTTGGCAAGAGTCTTGGCTCTAGAGGGTTTCCCAGGTGTCCAAGGAGATGTCCCCAGCTAGGTCCGTGGCAGCAAAGGAGAAGGTGTCCGAACTGGCCTTCTCCCATAGCCACAATAATGGATATCTTGCATATTACCATAGAACCTTTATCTGGCGGTGGATAGAGATAGAGATAGAGACCCACATTGGAGCACTGGACTGAGCTCCTAAGTTCCAGATGAAGAGCAGAAGGAGGGATAACATGAGAAAAGAAGTCTGGAGCGCTAGGGGTTGGTCCACCCGCTGAGACAGTGGGTCTGATCTGAAGGGAGCTCACCAAGGGCAGTTGGACTGGGACTGAACGAGCATGTGATCAAACTGGACTCTCTGAATGTGACTGACAATGAGGGTGAACTGAGAAGCCAATGATAATGACACTGGGTTTTGATTCTACTGCATGTACTGGCTTTTTGGGAGCCTAGTCTGTTTGAATGCACACCTTCCTATACCTGGATGGAGAGAGGAGGGCCTTGGACTTCCCACAGGGCAGGGCTCCCTGACTTCTGTTAGTACTAGAGAGGAGGGGGAGCAGTAGTGGAGGGATTGGGAGGGAAATGGGAGGAGGAGAGGAGGTGGAAATTTTTAATGTATAAATAAATTTAAAAAAAGAAAAAAAAACAGATGGATCTCTTTTGTGTCAGAATTTTATAGTTTATCATAGTATGGAAGTCATTGTAATGGTAACTTGTCAAATTTTCTCCTGTATCAAGAAAAAAACAAACAAAAAGTATTAAAAATTACTGGTTTTAAAGAATGGTTTTATCTGATGATTAGTACTTAGGATATATATTCTTCAGTCTTGATTTTTATTTGATCATGATGCACATATCAGTTGACTTTATTGGTATCTTAGTTGTGAGTGAAAAATAGATCATATCTTATTATAGTAAAAAAATATCACCAGAAAAATCCTAATGTGAACAGGACTTCCTAACTGATGTCATGGTCATCCAAACAGGCATTTAACCTTTCTCAGCTAACACCTTTGTTTCTATTGATTAATAGATTTTTTGATGGAGATTTTATTTTCAAATATTATTTAATAGCTTAGGTTTTACCTGCTCATATTTCATTATACATATTACATCATATGTAATTATATATATGTATATAAACATGTAAAGGTTATAATAGTAAAGACAGAATATGTGACTGTTTCATAGCCCACTTGCATAGCATTTTTCTACACATTTCCCCTTCCAGTTGGTTATTAACATGCTCTTTTTACTCATTGTTAGTTTCCAATTCCAGAGTTTATTACAATCGAAATAAAATCTTATATATTCTATTTTCTGGACTAATTTATTCATTTCAGCTTATCTAGTTTCTTTCTTATATATTTTTTAAATAAAGCTATCTTTTATTTCATTTTATATACCATTTTCAGTTCCCACTCCTTCACCTTCTTCAATTCCTTCCTCCTGCCTCTGCACCCCACCCACATCCACTCCTCAGAGATGGTAAAGTACACTGCTTTGAGGAAAGACCAAGGTCCTCCCTACTATATCTAGGCTGAGCAAGGTATCCATTCAAACAGAAAGGATTTCAAAAAGCTAGTACAAGCAGTAGGGATAAATCTTGGTGCCACTGCCAGTGTCCCTGCAGTCTTCACCAGGCATACAACTGTCACCCTCATTCAGAGGGTCTAGTGTGGTCCTATGCTGGTTCCTTCCCTGTCTGACTGGATTTGGTGAGCTCCCATTAGCTCAGGTAAGCAGTTTCAATAGGTGTCCCAAGCATTGTCTTGACCTCTTTAGTCATATTCTCACTCCTCCCACTCTTCAACTGGACTTTGGGAGCTCAGCCCAGTGCTCTGGTGTGGGTCTCTGCCTCTGTTTCCATCAGTTGCTGCATGAAGGTTCTACGGTAACATTTAAGATAGTCATCAATCTGACTACCAGGCAAGGCCAGTTTGGGAATCCTCTCCACTATTGCTTAAGGTCTTAGCTGGGGTCATCCTTGTGGATTCCTGGAAATTTCTCTCATGCCAGCTTTCTTGCTAGCCCCATAATGGCTCCTTCAATCCAAAATAACTCCTTGTTCTCTGTCTCTGTCTTTTCCCCATCTTGACTATCCTGTTCCTCAAGTTCTCCTTCCACTCCCTTTCTCTCTTCCTCTTCCCCTTCTACCCTTCCTTCTGTCCCCACGCCCATGTTTCCAGTTTTGTAAGGAGATTTTGTTTATTTCCCCTTCCCAGGGGAATCTATATATGTTTCATGAGGTTGTAGGTTTTCTGCAATTAGTGTTGTTAAATTCTAACTTTAAACCATGGTGATCTGATAAGATACAGGGGGCTATTCCAATTTTTGTATCTGTTGAGATTTTCTTTCTTACTGAGTATGTGGTCAATTTTAGAGAAGGTTCCATAAGGTGCTGAGAAGAAGGTATATTCTTTTGTGTTTTGATGGAATGTTCTGTAGATGTCTGCTAAGTCCATTTGAATCAAGACATGTGTTAATTCTCTTATTTCTCTGTTAAGTTTCTGTCTGGTTGACAGGTACATCAGGGACACTGGAGTGTTGAAGTCTTCTAGTATCACTGTGTGGGGTTTGATGTGTGATTTAAGCTTTAGCAATGTTTCCTTTACATGTATGGATGCTCATGTATTTGGGGCAAGATGTTCAAGATTGAAACTTCATCTTGATGGATTGTTCCTGTGATGAATATAAAGTGTCCTTTTCTATCTCTTCTTGTTGGGGGAAGTCCTTCTGTATATATGTTGCTTTTATTGGTTAATGAATAAAGAAGCTGCTTGGGCCTATGATGGGGCAGAATGGAGCTAGGCAGAAAAACTAAACTGAATGCTGGGAGAAAGAAGGAGGAGTCAGAGAGCTGCCATGTAGTTATCAAAGAAGACAGATGCTGGAATCTTGCCAGTAGTCTGTGACCTTATGGTTCTACAAAGATCGATAGAGATGTATTGATTTAAGATGTAAGAGTTAGCTAGAAATATGCATGAGGTAATAAGCCAAGCAGTGTTGTAATTAATATAGTTAGTTTCTGAGTGATCATTTTGGGTCTGGTTGGCTGGGAAATGAATGAGCAGTCTCTGCTAACATCTTCTGATTAGGATAGACACACACACACACACACACACACACATGTTTCTTAAGTCTATTTGATTGGAAAACCTTTTCCCAACCCTTTACTCTGAGGTAATGTCTCTCTTTAAGATTGAGGTGTGTTTCTTGTATACAGCAGAAGGATGAATCCTGATTTCTTACTAATTCTCTTAGCCTGTGTATTTTTATAGGTGAATTGGGTTTAAGATTGATTTTAAGAGATATTAATGATCAGTGATTGTTAATTCCTGTTATTTTTCAGTGGTAGTGTTTGTGTGTTTCCCTTCTTTGGGGTTTGCTGGTGTGAAATTATAAGTTGCCTGTGTTTTGTGGGTGTATTTAGTGTCCTTCTGTTGGAGTTTTCCTTTTAGTACTTTCTGTATGGCTTGGTATGTGCATATGTATTATTTAAATCTGGTTTTGTCATGGAATATCTTGTTTTCTCCATTGATGGTGAAAGAAAGCTTTTCTGGCTATAACAGTCTGTGGTTTCTTATGTGTCTGCAGCACATCTATCCAGGAAATTCTGGCTTTCATGGTTTCCATTGAAAAGTACAGTGTAATTCTGATAGGTCTGCCTTTATTTTTTACTTGGCCTTTTTCCATTGCAGCTCTTAATATTCTTTTTTCTGTGTGTTTTGCATTTTGATTATTACATGACAAGGGGACTTTTTTTTTAGTCCAGTCTATTTTGGTGTTCTGTAAACTTCTTGTACCTTCATAGGAATATGCTTCTTTAGGCTGGGACAGTTTTCTTTTATAATTATGTTGAATATATTTTCTGTGCATTTGAGTTGGAGCCTTTTTCTATCCCTATTATTCTAAGGTTTGGTCTTTACATGGCACCCCAGATTTCCTGTATGTTTTGTCTTAAGAATTTTTTGGATGTAATATTATTTTGACCAACAAATGTATTTCCTCTATAGTATGTTCAACACCAAAGTTTCTCTCTTCAATTTCATGTATTCTGTTAGCTATGCTTGCCTCTGTAGTTCCCATATGTTTACCCAGATTTTTCACTCCCATAATTTTCTTGGTTTGTTTTTTCTTTATTGCCTCTATTTTAGTCTTCAATCTTGAACTGTTTGCTTCATCTGTTTGATTGTTTTCTCTTTGTTTTCTTTGAGAGATTTATTGATTTATTACAATTTTGTTTGACTTTCCCTCCATTTCTTTAATGGAAAATTTCATTTCCTCTTTAAAGGTCTCCATCATCCTCATAAAGTTATAGTTAAAATCATTTTCTTCTGCTTCTTCTGGGTAAGGATGATCTAATTTTTTTGTTGTATGGCCACTGGGTTCTGGTGTTACCATGTTGCATTTTAGGTTGTTGAATGCATTCTTGTAATGGCACCTACCCATCTCTTCCTCCAATTGATACTGTCAGTATCTTTGCCTCTTGGTCCAATTCTTATAGTTGCTGTCTGTGTCTTTGTGAATTGCTCTTTACTTAGTTTCTTTATGATATGATTGAATTACTATTACCCTACCTTTATTATTGACTGCTATTTAATTGTATACTTATCATTTGACCTCTTTATGGAATTGTATACCTGGGTTTTTGTTTCTGACATGAAAAATAAAGACAGGCTCTATAAAAATCCCCCCTAAACCCAGACTATTGCCAAACAACAGGCTGCTCTCCACAAACTGACTTCAAGATGTCATTGTTGAAGATAATACCCACACAACTTATTAGGCATGAAGTAGTAGAGCTGTTACCTATAGAGAACATTTGCCCCCATGTCCTAGTGTCTATGAAATGCAAAGGTACTCTGAAGGCTTCCAAACGATAAAGGCAAATGGCAAACTAGCCACAAAACCATGATCTACAATCTTTTTTTTTTGTTGTTTGAAAAATATACTAGGACACTAGGGCATAAACCTTGTAGAAGTAATCAACAAATTTCTGATTTGACTTAAGGCCTACTGCATAAGATGGAACAAGACACTGTTCAGATGACCAATATCCAGAGACCAAAGAATGCAGAGACCTAGTGTAAAACAAAATACTGCTGGCTTTTTTTTCTTTAGAAGTACTAGTAAAATGACTTCTAATGACATTCTGCTCTGTTCATAGATCACAAAGAGGACAAAGAACTCTAACACAACTGAGAAAAGCTCATATGAACATGAACTCTTAGACACTGAAGAAGGAAATTATAGGGCCTACACAGGCCTGTGCCAAGTCCTCTGTGTGTGTATATATAGTATAGCTTTCAGTTTAATACTTTTATGAAACTCTGACTATGTAAGCGAGTATGTCTTGGATTCTAGAGAAACAACCTCAATGCCCATCAACTGAAGAATGGATAAAGAAAGTGTGGCAATCTACATATTAGAGTACTACTTATTGATAAAAAATAATGAGATCTTGAATTTTGCATGCAAATGGATGGAACTAGAAAACATTATTCTAAGTGAGGTAATCCACACTCAAAATAATGAGTATGGTATGTACTCACTCATAAGTGGATTCTAGCCATAAACAGAGGACATTGAGTCTATAATTCAGGATCCTAGAGAAGGTAACTAATAAGGTGAAACCAAAGAAAAACCTATATAGGTCCACCTGTAAATTGGAAGCAGACAAGATCACCGGATAAAAATTGGGAGCATGGGGTCTGGAGGTAGAGGGAAGGGGAAAAGGGGAAGAGGAAAGGAGATGGGAAGGGTTAGGGGAAAGCTTGAAGGATTAAGATAGAGGAAGGAGAGATATAAGAGCAAGGAAAGAGATATCTTGATTACAGGAGCCTTTTTAGGGTTAGCGAGAAACCTGGCTCTAGAAAAATTCCCAGGAATCCACAAGAATGACCCCAGCTAAGACCCTAAGCAATAGAGGAGCAAGTGCCTGAACTGCCTTGCCCTGTAGTCAAACTGATGATTATCTTAAATACCACCATAAAAGCTTTGTCCAAGAACAGATGGAAACAGAGGCAGAGACTCGCATCGGACACTGGACTGAGCTCCCAAGGACCTGTTGAAGAGTGAGTGAGATTATGAGCAAGGAGGTCAAGACCATAAAGGGTTCACCCACTGAGACAATGTGCCTGAGCTAATGGGAGCTTACCAACTCCAACTGAACTGGGAATAAACAATTGTGGGATCAGACTATTCCCTCTGAATATGGGGCAGACTGTATGGCCAATGACAAGGGCACTGGAATTTGTCTCTACTGCATGTATTGGCTCTTTGGGATCCTGTTCTCTTTGGATGTATGCCTTGCTCAACCCAGATGTAGTGGAGAAGGCCTTGGACTTTCCACAGGGCAGGGTGCCTTGCCCTCTCTTAAGATTAGAAGGTATGAGGAAGAGGGTATATGGAGGGAGTGGGAGGGGAGAGGGAGGAGGAGAGGAAGTGGGAACTTGGATTGTTATTTTTTAAGTAATAAAAATAAATAAACACATAGATGATAGATAAATTAGGCTTAATTACACATTTATGTAAAAATCTTACATGACTTGAATGCATTTCAATATTCAACAATACTTGTTCTGTATATCAGGTCATGGTATAACTTAATAAATGTCTATTGGATATGAAGTGATCAAAATTTTCTATAATTTCAATTTTGTAACATTGTTTCAGATTCTTCTTTGGTTCTCCAACATCACTGGGGACTTTTTGCATGCTTCTACCCATTATGAACAAATGATTTCAAAATGACTCTTAAAATTAATAAAAATCTATTTTACTTATAAAGTTAACCTTTTGTAACTAAGGTTTCCCACAATTAACATTATTATATATTCCTGAATAGATGGCTTTTTTTAAAGGTTTTTTGAGACAGGTTTTCTCTGTGTTGCTTAGGAGCCTATCCTGGAACTAGCTCTTGTAGACCAGGCTGGCCTCAGACTCATGGAGATCTGCCTGCCTCTGCCTCCCCAGTGCTGGGATTAAAGGCATGTGCCACCACCACCTGGCTGCTTTGAGAGTCTATAGCCTTGTCCTGCTTATCGCAACCTCTCTTTCTTCTCTTTGTATAAATGATTTCAGATTGTACTACAGACACACAGTAATAAAAACATGGCACTATCTAGGAAAAAATCACACAGTTGGTCAATGAAAAGGAGACTGAAGATAAAAGTACACACAACTACAACTACAACTACCTACTTTTGATATATTGCCCAGAAACGTACACTGGAGAAGAGACCACCTCTTTAAAAAATGGTGCTGGAAATCTGGTTAAATACATGCAGAAAAATGAACAGATTCTTATCCCTCTCTCTGCACGAATTTAACTCCAGTAGATCAAGTACCTCAATATGAAAGCTGATACACAAAAACTACTAGAGACAAAAATACAGTATGTTTGAACTTACAACCACAGTCAAGGGTGTTTTGACTGGGACTACAGCAGCACAGTAAAGACCAGCAATCAAAAAGTATGATCTCATTACACAAGAATGTTCTACCATGGAAAATGTCAATATAGTTAACAGGCAACCCACAGGAAATGAGGAAAGCTTTGCCATATGCATATACATTCAACAGAGAAATAGCATCTAGAATATGCAAAGAACTGAAAACTAAACATCAAGAAAACAAATAACCTAACTAAAATTTGACAGTAAACTGAATTTAAATTTCTCAAAAATAAAAATAGGAAGTAAACACAAGAAATTTAAACATCCTTAGACATTTAAGAGAAACATAGTACTTTAAGAGTTTGTCTCAGCCTGATCAGAATAGCCATTTCAAGAGAAATGAATGACAGTAAATGCTGACATGCATGAGGTATGGGGAATTCATATTCACTGCTGCTGAAGAAAAACAGCCTCTTTGAAAATAATTCTGGATGGTTCTCCAAAAGCAGAAAAAGAAATATCATGTGACAAAAATTGCATTACTCCTGGAAATAATAAATCCTACTAAGGAGATATTTGCACTTTTACATTCAAAGAATGTTTATTTATTATAACTATGAAAGAGAATGAATCTATATGTACATGGATTAATAAATGTAATTCACATATACAATGGGATATTACTAATATATAAAGAAAATGAAACTATGAAATTTGCAGGGAAAATGGATAAAACTGGAAAATACACTGAGTGACATGACACTGGGAATACACTGAGTGACTGTGAAATACAGTGAGTGACTGTGAAATACAGTGAGTGACTGTGGAATACACTAGGTGACTGTGGAATACACTGAGTGACTGTGGAATACACTGGGTGACTGTGGAATACAGTGAGTGA
>JABTXL010007436.1:158071-227293 GCA_025134845.1 Neodon shergylaensis | reverse complement strand
GATATTTTTTAAAGGAACTATGTATTTTTAAACTCTGAACTATATTTATAAAGGAACTATACATGATGTAAATTCATGTTTTCTCTCAGGAATTAGTATTCTTTTTGAATAACTGTTACTTGTATTGGAATTAAATATCTGTAAATTGACAAAGCTTTGCAATGAGATTTATGACATGAATAAAAAATTATGATCAACTAGCTGGCAATATTTCTCCACAAGTAAATGCACATATCAGCAAGCCCAATAATCTGAGTTTGAATATGGAATTCACATGTTAGAAAAAGGAAATAATACCCTTAGTTTATAAACTGGAAGAATCATTATTGCTAAGATGTCTCTACTGCTCAAAATTGTATTGACATTCAATACAATCGCTAGAAAAAATACCAATGAAATTTATCAAGCAATAGAAAAAACTGTTATTACTACAAGATCAGTCTAGTAGAAATAAAAGTGAAGTTTTAAGATACATAAGCTGTTTTATGATATATTCTGGTAAATTATAATTACTCCACTTCTCTCTAGTAAAACTAAGGAAAAAGCACATATCAGACAACATTCCATTTAATTATATTTTATCACTCATACATAGATTTTTATGCAGAATTTGTTGAAAATCAAACATAAAAATTAAATAATCTTTACATATTTCAAATTTATTACTTTAAGATTTCAGTAATTAAAGTCATCTAAAATATTTTAAAATCTAAAATACTTTGTTCTTATGCATCTGCTACTTCTCTTAACTTAGATGTAACTATTCTAATCCATTTCTGTGTTGCAAAGGTGCCTACATTTTCAAATCTTTGAGTTCCTGTGTTTTCCATGATGCTTACCTTGTTTTATGATTTTGCTTTGTTTTCCCTAAATACTTCAATTCAGACCTAGAATTGTACCTGTCTTATCCATGTGCTTAGAATAGTATCAGAAAACTAGAAGTACATAACAGTATTTGCTAAGGAACGGATTTGATACATGCATAAATACATGGTTTAAACTCTTTAAACAACATTTCTCACTGTTTTGTTTCCTCTTTCATTTATCCAGTCAGCAAACAACATAATGATTTAACAACTTCCTCAGAGAAGTTTTCACTTCCTGGTTGCGAAGAGTATAGATCACAGGATTCATCAAAGGAAAGATGACTGTGTGGAAGAGAGAAACAACTTTGTCAGCTTTGAGAGCCTGGAAGGGGCGGGTGTAGATAAAAATGGCAGGCCCAAACATGAGAAACACAATTATAATGTGGGTAGTGCATGTAGAGACAGCTTTCCTTTTCCCTTCAGAAGATTGTCCTTTGACATGGTAGAGGATGACAGCATAGGAGGCCAGAAGTCCCAAGAAGCACAAGAGGGTAAGCAGCCCACTGTTGGAGACCATCAGGAGCTCCACTGCAAAGGTATCAGTGCAGGCTAGCTTAATGACCTGTGGAACATCACAGAAAAAGTTATCCAGCTGGTTTGGGCCACAAAAGGGCAAGTTCAGGATAAGAGCCACTTGTACAATTGAATGAGCAAAACCCCCAAGCCACAGAGCCAACAATAATGCATAACAGACTATAGGGTTCACGAGAGTGGAGTAGTACAGAGGGCGGCATATGGCGATGTAACCATCAAAAGCCATCACAACAAGAAGGAACATTTCTCCTGCTCCAAGGAAGTGCAAGAAAAAGAGCTGAGTGATGCAGCTTTTGTAAGAAATGACCTTTTTCTCACAGAAGAAATCCACAAGCATCCTGGGAACTAAAATGAAAGAGTAGGAGGCATCCAAAAAGGCCAAGTTACCCAGAAAGAAGTAAAGTGCGGCTGAGAGTCCAGGGTCCGATCTAATGGTGAAAATGATAAGAAGATTTCCAGGAAGAATTATGAGGTAGAAAACTGAAATGAGTGCAAAGACAAGGAGTTGAGTATCTTTAGACTGAGTCAGTCCCAGGAGGATGAATTCTGTTACTACTGAGCTGTTCTTGGTCTCCATCACTTCCTAATCTATAGAATAAAACATATCATGTGTTACATGTGCCTTTCCTTCGGTTTCACAGCTTAAATCTACTTGAAAGCAATGTTTGCCATAACCAGTGCACCACAGGTAAAAGCAGCCCCATTAGCCAGTTTGTTCTAATCCCCACTAAGACTTGGTTACTCTACAGGTTTATTTTCATTCCATTCCATTCATGTACATAACTTGTGCAAACTTATGAATATAGTCCACATTTCACAGCTCTTTTGACCATTCTTTTTGTTATCTTATTTATTCTGTTGGTGGTGACTCAATCTTTTGCTAGAATGTGCTTGAATTTTGACCCTCCTTTGTATCATCACAAAGAAAACTGCATTTGAAATTGCTTCTCTATGATGTGCTTCCTTTTAGGTTCTTATTTCATTTCTGAATTATGTAATTGCTGGTTCCAGTTACATGCTTGTTTTGTTTCCCATTCTAACTTCCAGCCATGTTCTCAGGATCTTGTTTAAAATCTACCGACCTCGTGGTGAAATACAGATTATTAAACATTGGTTAAATCAAGATGTGAGAGTTAGCCAAAAAGAGGCTAGATATAATGGGCCAGACAGTGATTTAATTAATACAATTTCTGTGTGGTTATTTCAGGGGTTAAGCTAGCTGGGCGGCAGGATGCAGCCCGCCACACCACACACTACACTCCAGTTACAGATGTAAGCAATTTGGGAATAAAAAGCAATGAATTGCTGATAAGTATTAAAATGTAAGTCACCTAAAATAGTCTGTGTTTGAAGGAAGATTGTCACAAAATGAACTCAAGTAAACTCTCCAAAATGAAACATCTATAGAGGCAGTAAACTGATTAGGCATTGACTAGTGTGACAGCTGAAAAAGAGGTTTATAATATATACACGTGATCTTTAATATGATGAAAATACTCCAGAAATGTGTACAATTATTAAATATACTATGATAAACAAATTGTACACTAAAAGTGTGAAATCTTATCAAATGCTGATTATGTTGACATGTTGCTATTTAATTTTGAGGAGTAATTTCAAAGAAAATAGATTTTTGTTTAAGATTTGCATAAATTATCAATAATCTTTCCATATTAGCAAGAGAAGAGAGAAAAGGGAAAAGTCAGACTGATAAATTCCTAAAGAGAATTCATGAGAAATTTTGACATCATTTTATATTACTACATGTATATATAAACTTATAGGTGATTAATAACATGAACAAATAGCTTCCAGATGCTATGGAACCAGTTTGTAAGATGCACAGGCACATGTTTTGACACACCAACACACACTGAGAAATGTACAATTACTTACATAGTAAGTGTAAACAAACTGAAAGAGGAAAAATCTTTGATTTCATTTGAATTCACTGAAGAGCTTTTTGTCATTTATATATTTATACAAATGTTGACCATCACTTTTATACCACACTCTGCCTGTAAAAATCTCTCAGAAAAAATAAGTTCAAGGTCATTTTTCCTACTTCTACACTGTGACATCACAACACTGACACCTCACTTCTCCCTCGATTCAGAATGTGAAGACTTAAATTGCCTGAGGGGGGCCATTTCCCTCCTTCTTTGCTTTTCTCTGGGTCCACCTTGATCCCTCCTGCCTATCATTTGAAATCCTGTGTAGTTTAACATCTTTAACCAACCTGCGTCTTCTCCCCTTCCATGTCTGTGTTTGTTTCAGTAACTCTCCAATTGGGCTGATCCCAGTAATTGAGAATAGAGGTGTAACAAGTGGACACTTTTCTATACAAAATAAGTTTAAATAGGAGAAGTCTGGAAAAACAATGTACTGCAAAGGAACAAGTGCTTTAGTCCAGTCAGTTGAAATGATGAGGGATTGTTATTGTAGGCTAAGACAGAATCCTTAATTCTTTGCAGATTCTAAATTTGCTTGTTTCAACTGACAAAACTCCAAACTCTTGGCACTGAACATACATGTGCAAAAGCAACAAAATCTTCCCCATTATCCAGAGTTCATTCCATAGGCACTGTTAGGAAACAGTATACTTGTTTCTGAAGCTAAGGATTTTGAAACAAAGTTTATATCCTAGCATTCTATCTCACTCTTGATCATCTTTATGATTTTTTTCCTCACATTCCTTCTGTCTCCATTTGATCCCTGACAATCTGACTTTACTTCTTATACTCTTTTACATGTGTTTTTGGATTCATTGTTTATTTTCCTCGCAATGTATTTCTTCAGTTTTCCTGTCTATCTTTTTTCTAATCCTCTTACTTTTCCATATTTTTAATTAACATTTTTGCTTTCTTCTCTACATTTACCAGCTAATTATGATCAACAAAAATTAGTGATAAAAGAGGCCATAAAGTTGAAAAAAGAGTAAAGAGGGTTTGGAAGAAGGAAAATGAAGGGAGAAATGATGTAATTAAATTACTCTCAAAAAATACATAATTAAAAATACACACACACAAATTCTTCTTTAAGTTATGTCAGGATCACCTTAACCACTACAAAGAACAGTAGGCACAGTAAATAATTCTCAGGTGTCCATTTTGATAGTTTTTTTATGATTAACAATTTCTCTCACTTGTCAATACTGAGCCTTTTCTTCCAAAATTTTGCCACTTTGAAATATTTTCATCCAAATTACTATTCATTCTCTTCCATATTTTTCCTCTTTCTCACTCATTTGGAACAGATGTTGGTCTTTGTTCAAAAAATACAGTTTTACTTACAATACTTGCTAAATAACATGTTTTATGTGTAAATCAGACACTGAATTTTAGAAAAAAACATGATTTTCTTTTGCTTTTTTTTGAGGTAGGTTTTCTCTGTGTAACCCTGGCTATCCTGGAACTCACTTTATAGACTAGGATGACCTTGATGTAAGAGATCCTGTCTCTGCCTCACAAGTGCGAGAATTAAAGATGTGTACAACCACTACCTGGCAGGACCTGATATTTTTAATGTATGCAATTTCATCTATGGAGGAGAATGAATTTATCTGCTTTTCTCAAAAAAATGGAGAGCATCAAAATAAAATAGAATGATTAGCAGTTAGTGTCTAAAGTGACCTAAGAAAGAATTCTATGATTAGTTAAATTATAGTATAATATGATGAATAGTTATATTAGTGGGGTTCTGCAATTGCCCTGGTGTTGACTCCAGGATCACAGGCAGATTTATATAAATATATGATTATTCAACTAAATCACTCTTTCTTAATTTCAGCTCTTCACATTTGATCCTTATATTGCTCTATGTTAGGATTATATATAAAACAAGGAACAGTTCACATAAGCAGAGAAAAGGGTATTTGCAAACCATGAAATCAGGGAAGTTTGTTGTAAGACTCTTTACCTATGTTTTCTGATACAATTTGATGCCAATTACTTTATTCAGTTTATTTTGGCTCAGTATTAGGGAAGACCAGTCATGTGTAGTATAGTCAAATTAAAGTTAAGTTTGGGGATATAAAAGATATTGTTATTTCTTTTTTATAATAAAATATTAGTCTCTTTAATTCTGGACATCAGAAGTGGCAGTATTATTTATTGAGAGGATAGGAAGTAGTAAACAGTAGAATTTAGTGCTCATTCTTTTTAGCAGCATTCTGTCTGCTGCTCTGAATTTCAAAGCAAAAGTAGTTTCAGAAAAATATAATAATATCTATTTCTTATTTTTATACAGTTATTTAAATACAAATAATTACAAAAACCTTTCACCTTATTAGGAGTCCAATATTTTCAATCAAGTAGCTATTCTTTTCCATCCATTGGAAAAAAGCCAACTGACCATGTAAAAGTTTTCTTTAAATATGTTTTCTCATGTTGGTAAGTCTTTAAATTGTGAGATCTTCTCTTTACATTTGTGATGCAAAATAAAATGTGCCTGGGGATTTTATTAGCACCTATTTAATACAAAAGGGAATTAATAGAACAATAACTCAAACAAGTACAGCAGCCTCAGGTACATTCTAAATATTAGATAATAAAAGAAGATGGCATCTAAAACCTCACTGTTCTTGATAAGATTTAAAATTTTCCAATTATCACAGACAACTACAATGGTCTGGCACTTAAGTTCACAAGGGAAAGCAACCAAAATATTCACGAATGTAATAACAATTGCTTCATGTTTTTTGAAGAAGTAAATCAATTAATATTTAGTCAATAATATGTATACTAGAATATACCTATATTGTGTGACGAGAGAGAGAAATCCCGTGTCATGTATCATTTAAAACTTTCTTTCTTTCTTTCTTTCTTTCTTTCTTTCTTTCTTTCTTTCTTTCTTTCTTTTTTTCTTCCTTTTAAGTATAGAAGAAATGATGTAATTTTAGATGTAGAGAAATACAAACCCACATGCACACATGTATGTGGACATATACACCTCCACCCCCCCACCACAATAAGAATAAAGAGAGAGAAAAGGAAAGAGACAGGATAACAGTTAAGGGTTACTGGATAAACTGTCAAATACAGATCAGAATGCTTGTCCTTCACCCAGGAGGTTTATATCAGCTAGTTGGAACCTTCATGGGGTTTCTTTCTTGCTTTTAGTCTGGATTAGGAGGAAATGTGCTATGTTTTTACTCTCATTCTAAAGCATTTGAGCAAAGAATTTTAAGAACAGTGTGGATGAGTAGCGTGAGTATTTTGCAATCAAGATATTTCATACAGGCAATAGATACAGAGAGTGTGTCCTCCATCCCCAACAGATAAGGTAAAGCCATACTAGAATGAGATAGACTAAACCATGACACACAAGCTTTCTTTCTTATTATGCAGTTTCTTACCTGCATGCATGACTGCATGCCACAAAAGGGCGCCAGATTTTTATTATAAATGGTTGTAAGACACCATGTGGTTGCTGAGAATTAAACTCGGGATCTCTGGAAGAACAGGCAGTGGTCTTAATCTCTGAGCCATTGCAGCAGCTAAGCAGCTACAACCCTAGGCTTACCAGAAGACCAGATCTCCACCAGAGCCAATGCCTGAGAAAAGGCTCTGATCACATTTCCAGACTCCTAAAGATTGACTGTGAGAATCCTATTTGCTACACAAGTCATCTTTCTGAGCTTCAAAATATTGCCTAACCCAAACTGAACCAGGACTACTCCTAAAAGATGATTCTAGCATCAACACGAAATTGCCCAAAGATTGATCTACCTGCTTTCACACTCCATGCCCTACCCTAATTCTCAGATATCACTCAGGTAAAACATCTAGTGTTCAAACAAAGTCTGTTCAGTCATATGCATACTACCTTCAACCTCCAGGCTTTGGCCAGAATACACATCCCATGATCCCAGATCTCCATACACAAATGTTTTCATCCATTATGCCTTGCAGTCATCTTCCAGATTCAGTCTGGCTTCATCTGTCTACCCATCTGAAGCCAAGATCTAGCATGGTTTTCACATCTGTTTTTGTCTGGTTAGCCACATCTACGTAACCCCTAATATTCAGGCTTAGATCCAGACATACATCCTTTCTTCTACCCAAGTCTACATGACTTTACTATACCCACACCATGTACAACCTTCAAGCCTGACCCAGTCTGTTCTTCCTATGGTGTCTATTACAGCAAGATGTACTTATATCACACATAAAACTAAGAAAAAAGCCTACATGCTCAGGTTTCATTACAAAGATACAAACAATATGAAATTTAAATAATATTTCTCCCCAAATTTAACAAACCAATAGAAAATTTCTATAAGAACTACCCAGATGAACCCCGGAACAAAGATTTTTTTTTTGAAAATTCACATAAACTTCATCAAGTAATTTAAAGAGTTCAAAGAAGACTAATAGAAAAAAATTAAGCTCCAAACATGAGGAAGCATAATGACAGCAATCTGATATTAAAGACAGATTCCAAATGTGTATACTGAAAAGACAGATTCTTCAACAAATGATACAGTGAAACTTGATTTCCAACATGTGGGAGAATGAAATTCGACATACTTATATTACATTTATCAAAACTAATTCAAAATAAATAAAAGACCACAATATGAAACCAGAAACACTGAAATTGCCAAAATTTATAAGTTGAATTGCATGAAACTAAAATATATCTATATAGCTGCAATAGAGTGCAGAGTAATCCCACAACCCACACAAGAAGAGAGAATCTTTGCCAACTATATATCTGCCAGAGGATTTATATCCAGAGCACATAAAGAACTCAGAGAACAGAGAGCCAACAAAGAAATGACTCATTCAAAAATGGGTTGGATCTGAACAGAGATTTCAAAAAAGAAGAAAAAATGACTGATAAATGTCTAAAACATTTTCCATGTATAACTAACCTAAACAAATATTTATTCAATATGCAAAAGATAAAAAATTAATTACAAAAATCAATGTTTCAGACTGGAAAAGAGATTAACCAATAGTTAGGCAGGAGAAAATAGGTGGGACTTCTGGGAAGAGAAGGGAATTCTGGGAAGAATCTGAGAGTTGGCAAATTCACCAGCAGGATACTGGGAAGTCAGATGTACAGTATGGAGGACAGGTAATGAGCAATGTGGAGAACATAGATTAGTATATAAATGGGTCAATTTAAGTTATGAGAGATGTTTGTGAACAAGTCTAAGGTAAGGCCAGAGATTCATGACTAATAAAGAGTCTTGGAGTCATTATTTGGGAGCTAGTGGGCCAAAGAAAGTTCAACTGCATTTGTCCAGACAGCTTGAGTTACCTCCTTGTTTCACAGCCTTTAACACTACAGTTTATGGAATGCCCTTCAACCATGTGAGCTTTACCTTGGATTAGATACTGTTACAAACCTGGGTCTACAACTTCTGCTATGCATTGTGAAACTCTGTATCTGTGGACCAATTTTCTTTTCATATTTTGACCCCATCCTGTATTCACAGCTTCCACGATGAGTACAGTAATTACCTGTGTAATCATAAATTTCATCAAAGAATTTAAGGAGTTTAAATGAAACACAAAGAAATATCTTAATGAAATCAAGGAGAAAAATCTGAGGAATTAATGTCTGAGTGATGCCCAAGGAAACATGGCTGATAGAAATATGAAGACAAGCCAAGAATTGAGAATGGAATTCATTCAGGAAATATAAGCCTTGAAGAGGACTCAATTTGAAACGACGATAGAATGGAAAATCCCAATGGTTCAACTAGAAACCTCAAAAGAAAATTTTATAAATGGAATGAGTAATGTAGAAGATACAATAGTAGAACTCAATATTAAATAGAGGATCTAGAACAAATAAGCAAGAGACATGAAAAATTAAGCAAAGGAAAAGAACACACAGAAAAGTGAGATATGTTGAAAAATATTAAAGTTTTGAATTACAGGCATAAAAAAGGGAGAAGAATCCACAATCAATAATGAAGACCAAATTTTCAACAAGATCATAGAAGAAACCATCTCAAAAATAAGGAAAGCCCCACTAATACAAATACAATAGTCACACAAAACACCAAAATAAGATCAGAAAAGAAAATCCTCATGTGTATTACAGTTAAAACTCTATCTATACATAACAAAGAAAATGTATCAAAAGCTACAATTGAAAAAGCACAGGTCACATATAACAGCTGGTATCCCAAAAGAAGCTGCAATACAGAAGATCCCAGAGCAATGCATTATACACATGAAAACAACAGAATTTCTAACCCCAACTAACCAGTGCAATTATCTGCCATAATTGCAAAAGAAAGAAAACCTTGTCATAATATAAGTGGCCTAAAAATTTTATATCCAACTATTCAAACCTCAAGAAAATACTAAAGCATTGTTTCAGACTAAAAAGAATAATGAACATGCCATAGAGACTATGGAAAGAAATAATACAAAGCTATAATTATTAAAGCACAAAACACCACTGAAAACACAAAACACAATGCCAAAATTAATAATAAAATAATCGCAATAAAACAACGCTTTTATTAACAGCTTTAAATATTTTTATTTATTATTTATTAAAAATTTCCACCTCTTCCCTCCTCCCATTTCTCTCGCACTCCTCTCTCCTCCTCCCCCTCCCTCTCCAGTCTTAAGAAAAATCAGGGTGCCCTGCCCTGTGGGAAGTCCAAGGCCCCCCCTCCATTCAGATCTAGGAAGGTGAGCATCCAAACAGAGTAGGGTCTCAAAAAGCCAGTACATGCAGTAGAATAAAAACCCAGTGCCATTATCATTGGCTTCTCAGACAGCTCTCATTGTCAGCCACATTCAGAGCGCATGCTCCTTGAGTCCCAGTCCAGCTGCCCTTAGTGAGCTCCCATTAGATAAGTCACACCATCTTAGTGGGTTGACACACCCTTCGCGGTCCTGACTTCCTTGCTCATGTTCTCCTTCCTTCTGCACTTCATCTGGACCTTGGGAGCTCAGTCCAGTGCTCCAGTGTAGGTCTCTGTCTCTACCTCAATCCAGGGCAGGATGAAGGTTCTATAGTAATATGCAAGATATTCATCAGTGTGGCTATGAAAGAAGGCCAGTTCAGGTACCCTCTCCTCTGCTGCCCAAGGACCTAGCTGGGAGCCCCTCTAGAACCACATCTTTTGCCAACTCTAAAATGGCTCCCTTAATTAAGATAACTTCTTCCCTGCTCCCATATCTACCCTTCCTCCATCTCAACCATCCCACAACTGAATTCTCCCCTTCTCCCTTCTCTCTCCCCATCTACCCTTCTGCCACCCCACACCCACCCCTGTGCTCCCAACTTTTGCCCAGTGATCTTGTCTACTTCCAATTTCCAGGAGGATAAATATGTTTTTCTTTGGATTCACCTTATTATTTAGCTATTCTAGTATCATGAACTATAGGCTCAATGTCCTTTGTTTAGAGTTAGAATTCCCTAATGAGTGAGTATATACCAAATTCATCTTTTTGGGTCTGGGTTACCTCACTCAGGATAGTGTTTTCTATTTCCATCAATTTGCATGCAAAATTCAAGATGTCATTGTTTTTTTTTAATCACTGAGTAGAACTCTAATGTGTATTTGTGCCACACCTTCTTTATCCATTCTTCTATAGAGGGGCACCTACGTTGTATAAAGGTTCTGACTATTACAAATAGTGCTGCTATGAACATAGTTGAACAAATGCTTTTGTAGTATGATTGGGTATATTTCCAAGAGTGGAATTGCTGGATCCTGAGGTAGGTTGACTCCCAGTTTCCTGAGAAACTGCCACACTGATTTCCAAAGTGGTTGCACAAGTTTGCATTCCTATCAGCAATGGATGAGTGTTCCATTTACTCCACATCCTCTCCAACATAAGTTATCATTGGTGTTTTTGATTCTAGCCATTATGACAGGAATAAGATGGTATCTCAAAGTTGTTTTGATTTGCAATTCCCTGATCACTAAGGAAGTTGAACATGATCTTAAGTATCTTTTGGCCATTTGAACATCTTCTGTTGAGAATTCTCTGTTCAGTTCAGTACCCCATTTTTAAGTTCAGTTATTCAGGAATTTATTGTCTAGTTTCTTGAGTTCTTTATATATTTTGGAGATCGGACCTTTGTCTGATGCGGGGTTGGTAAAGATCTTCTCCCATTCAGTAGGTTGTCTTTTTGTCTTAATGAGAGTGTCCTTTGCTTTACAGAAGCTTCTCAGTTTCAGGAGTTCCCATTTATTCAATGTTGCTCTTATTGTCTATGCTACTCGGGTTCTACGTAGGAAGTGGTCTCCTGTGCCCATGTCTTGTTAGCCTACTTCCCACTTTCTCTTCTATCAGGTTCAGTGTGGTAGGATTTATATTGAGGTTTTTAATCCATTTGGACTTGAGTTTTGTGCATGGTGATAGATATGGATCTATTTTCATTCTTCTACATGTTGAATTCCAGTTATGCCAGCACCATTTGTTAAAGTTGCTTTCTTTCTTCCATTGTACACTTTTAGCTCTTTTGTTGAAAATCAGTTGTTCATAGGTTTGTGGGTTAATATCCAGGTCTTCAATTCGATTCCATTGGTCAACATCTCTGTTTTTATGCTAATACCAAGCTATTTTCACTACTGTAGCTCTGTAATAAAGTTTGTAATCAGGGATGGTAATGCCTCTGGAAGTACTTTTATTGTATAGGATTGTTTTTGCTATCATGGGATTTTTGTTTTTCCATATAAAATTGATTATTGTTTTCTCAAGGTCTGTGAAGAATTTTGTTGGGATTTTGATGGGGATTGCATTTAATCTACAGATTGCTTTGGGTAGAATTGCCATTTTTACTATGTTGATCTTCCCAATCCAGGAGCATGTGAGATCCTTTTATTTTCTTGTATCCTCTTCAATTTCTTTCTTCAAAGACTTAAAGTTCTTGTCAAATAGTTTTTTCACTTCCTTGGTTAGAGTTACCCCGAGATACTTCATGCTGTTTGTGGCTATCATGAAGGGTGATGTTTCTCTGATTTTCCCCTTTGCTTCTTTTTTCTTTGTTTATAGGAGGGCTACAGATTTTTTGGAGTGGGTCTTGTATCCTCTCACATTACTAATGGTGTTTATCAGCTGTAGGAGTTCTTTGTAGAATTTTTGGGGTCACTGATATACACTATCACATCATCTGCAAATAACAAATTTTGACTTCTTCCTTTCCAATTCGAATCCCCTTGACCTCCTTATGTTGTTTTATTGCTATTGCTAGAACTTCAAGCACTATATTGAAGAGGTATGGAGAGAGTGGACAGCCTTGTCTTGTTCCTAATTTTAATGGAATGCTTTTAAGTTTCTGTCTATTTAATTTGATGTTAGCTGTCGGCTTGCTGTATATTGCTTTTATTATATTTAGGTATGATCCTTGTATCTCTAATCTTTCCAAGACATTTATTATAAAGGGGTGTTGAATTTTGTCAAATGCTTTTTCAGCATTTACTGAAATGATCATATGATTTTTTTCTTTCAGTTTATTTATTTATTTATTTATTTATATTGATATTTATTTATTTATTTATTTATTTATTTATATTGATAGATTTTCATATGTTGTACCAGCCCTGCATCTCTGGGATGAAGCCTACTTGATCATAATGGATAATTTTTTGGATATGTTCTTGAATTCAGTTTTCCAGTATTTTATTGAGAATCTTTGTGTCAATATTCATGAGTAAGATTTGTCTGTAATTCTCTTTCTTGGTTGAGTCTTTGTGTGGTTTTGGTATCAGGGTAACCATAGCTTCATAAAAGGAGTTTGGCAATGACTCTTCTGTTTCTATTTTGTGAAACACATAAATGAATATAGGTATTAGCTCTTCTTGGAAGTTCTGGTAGAATTCTACATTGAAACCATCTGGTCCTGGGAGGTTTTTGATGACAGCTTCTAATATCTTGTGACTTATAGGTCTATTTAAATTTTTCACCTGGTCTTGATTTAATTTTTGTATATGGTACTTATCTAAAAAATGTCCATTTCTTTTACATATTCCAATTTTGTGGCATACAGGCTTTTGTAGTAAGATCCAATGATTCTACGAAGTTCTTCTGTGTCTGTGGTTATGTTCCTCTTTTCATTTCTGATCTCGTTAATTTGCATGTTCTCTCTGCCGTTTGATTAGTTATATAGGGATTTTTCAATATTGTTGATTTTCTCCAAGAACCAGTTTTTTGTTTCATTGATTCTTTGGATTGTTTTCTGTGTTGCTGTTTTGTTGATTTCAGCCCTCAGTTTGATTATTTCCAGTTTTCTACTCCTCCTGGGTGAGTCTGCTTCTTTTTTTTTCTAGAGCTTTCAGGTGTTCTGTTAAGTCTTTAATGTGAGCTTTCTCTGTTTTTGTAACATGAGCAGAACAGGTTTTTTGTTTCCTCCCTCCTGGCTCCCAGACGCCTGGCTAGCTTATTCCCTGAAATAACTACATAAAAATTATATTAATTAAATTGCTGCATGGCCCGTTTTTTCTAGCCTTTTATTGGCTAACTCTCACATCTTGATTAACCCATTTCTAATAATCTGTTTGTCACCATGAGGTTGTGGCTTAATGGCATGAGTCTAACCAACCTCAGTCTTGGGAAGGGGAATCATGTCATCTGCCTAGTTCTGCTCTTCTTCCCAGCATTCTGTTCTGTCTTCCAGCCTACCTGATGACTGCCCTATGAAAAGGCCAATACAGTATCTTTATTCAACCAATGAAAGCAACATAAACACAGAAGTACCTTCTATACCATTTCCCTTTTTCTGTTTAAACAAAAAAGAAAGGCTTTCAATTTAAGATAGTAAAATTACATATAACCAAACAGTTATCAAGCAAGAATTACAGTTACAATATTTATATCTGTTTTATTTTTATCATAACTAAGGAAAACTGCTACTATCCATTCTTCAACTCCATCTAAGACCCAAGGATATAATATTACCTAAGTAAACAAGAAGTAAGCAACTTCAAAAACATTCTAGAAATGATATCTAGCTACCTGTACAATCACCCAAAGTTCTTTTGTACTGTTGGGGCATCTGTCTTCAGCCTACAGGCCCATAGCATCCAGCAGGCATTTCCATGAAGCAGGAAATTTTGTTTCCCTTCCCAAGACTGATGCTGGTTAAACTCATGCTGGTAGCCACTACCTCATGGTGACATACAGATTATTAGAAATGGGTTAATCATGATGTGAGAGTTTGTCAATAAGAGGCTAGAAATAATGGGCTATGCAGTGATTTAATTAATGCAGATTTCGGTGTGGTTATTTTGGGGGCTATGCTACCTGGGCAGCTAGGAGCCGGGCAATGAGACACAGCCCACTCCTCCCTCCCTATGACATATTTTCTTTATGTAGGCATTTAGTGCTATGAATTTTCCTCTTAGCACTGCTTTCATAGTGTTCCATAGATTTGGGCAGGTTGTGTCTTTATTTTCATTGAATTCAAGACAGACTTTAATTTCTTTCTTTATTTCTTACTTGACCCAGGGGTGGTTCAGTAGTTGACTGTTCAGTTTCCATGAGTTTGTAGGCTTTCTGGGGTTAGAACTGTTGCTGGATTCTAACTTTATTCCATGGTGATCCGATAGTACACAGGTCGTTAATACAAATTTTTGTATTTGTGGATGTTTGCTTTGTTACCGATTATGTGATCAATTTTTGAGAAGGTTCCATGAGATGCTGAGAAGAAGGTATATTATTTTCTGGGCCTGCATCCATGATTTCTTAGTGTCTGCAGCACATCTATCCAAGACCTTCTGGCTTTCATTGTTTCCATTGAGAAGTCAGGGGTAATTATGATAGGTTTCCCTTTATATGTTACTTGACCTTTTTCCCTTGAAGCTCTTAATATTCTTCCTTTATTCTGTATGTTTTGTGTTTTGATTATATGGCGAGGGGATTTTTTTTATCCAGTCTATTTGGTGTTCTGTATGCTTCTTGTTCCTTCATAGGAATATCCTTCTTTAGGTTGGGAAAGTTTTCTTCTATAATTTTGTTGAATATATTTTTGGGGCCTTTGATATGTAATTCTTCTCCTTCTTCTACCCTTATTATTCTTAGGTTTGGTCTTTTCATGGTGTCCCAGATTTCCTGGATGTTTTGTATTAAGAATTCATTGGGGGGAAGAGACAGAAATCTTTAATAAAAAAAATTAAAAAAAAGAATTCATTGGATTTGTTGTGTTCTTTAATTAATGAGTTTAATTCCTCTATAGTATTTTTAGGGTCTGAGATTCTTTCTTCTATCTCTTGTATTCTGTTGGTAATACTTGTCTCTGTAGTTCCTGTTCATTTACCCCTATTTTCCATATCCAGCCTTCCCTCAGTTTGTGTTTTTTTATTACCTACATTTCATTTTCCAATTCTTGAACTGTTTCCATTACCTGTTTGATTACTTTTTCTTGGTTTCCTTGGGTATCTTTGAGAGATTTATTCATTTCTTCTACCTTTTTTTTGTCATCTCCATTTCTTTAAAGCAGTTTTTCACATCCTGTTTAAGGCCCTCTATTATTTTCATAATGCTACGTTTAAATTCGATTTCTTGTACTTTTTCTGGAATAGGGTGTTCAAGTCTTCTTGTTGCATAATCCCTGGATTCTAGTGTTGTCATGTTGCATTTCAGGTTGTCAGGGTAATTTTTCCATTGACGCCTGTCCTCCTTCTCTTCAAATGCAGCCAGGAGAATCTTGGTGTCTTTGTCCAATCTTTGCTGTGACTGACTGTGTACTTGGGCAATTTTCTTGGTCTGGCTTCTTTTAGGGCTCCTAGGCACTGAATCTGGTAGTGCTGGTGGATCTGAGGATCCCACAGATGGAAAGCAGTGCCTTCTGACTGGATCTCCTTAGTACAGATGCAGGATATGTTCCTGGGACAAGGACCTTGCAGACAATAGAGCTGGCTTGGGGAGGCAGGGTCATGTGGAACAAAGAAGCCCTGCAGCAGGAGCTGGAGGGGCCCTGTACTTTCTTCTAGGCCATCTGCTTGGGGGGGCATACACTCACCCCTCTGGATGGATCTCCTCAGCTCGTCACTAGCTTTAATTATTAATGGATTTAATTATCCAATATAAATAACTGAGACATTGTGTTTGGCTTGAGCATACATAAGACCTCAATGTCTTAGACTGTGTAGAACCCAGAAATTAAGAAGGGTATGTAATTGGCCAGGGCAGATGCTCAGCATGGGCTGATAAGTCCAGCCCTTCTGCATTAAGTTTATCTTTCTAAAGATAATCTGTAATTTGTTTACCCACATTACCTGGAACCACTCTATTTTCTAAAGATAAATTGGATATGCTTGTCTTGTTTTATTCATAATTTACATTTGAGGGCATTGTATGGTCACTTTATAATTATGTAGATCCATTTTCCCATTGTTCTGCTCGAAATAGTCAAAGGATTTGTGAAGGAGCTGTGTTGTATTCTAAAAGACCACAATAATGTGGCCATATTATCTTGGCACATAGGAAAATGCAATAATTGATCCCAGGACCCATTAATACAGGAGAATCTTTCCTCCAAACACAACTGGTTTCTGGTGTGAGGCTCCCAGATATTTGCCTAGCTTGAGGTTTAGACACCTCTCTTTTCCATCTTTCTTTTCACCCATTCTTCTGTTAAGTGTCAAATGATTCTGCAGTTAGATAGTCAGTCTTGGGGTTGGGAGAAGAAGTTCTCATCCTAGAGATTGCAGAGAAGGCTACTATGCTTTCATATAAAAAGAGTGGGGTGGTTGTTTCCATCTGTAAAATCTACTAGAACACTAGAAGGGCCTTAATCCTTCAGTAACTATCAGGACACAAAATGGTAGAGGAATAGCCATTTAAAGTTCAGAGCCTGTTTCCATGCAACAGACTTCTTATGCTTCGATTGGTCACTCTGCATCTCTGCTTTCCAATTCCAACAGGAACAAGATTGTAGGTAACATTAATGTTTAAGTCAGGGCACTTGCCCATTTCCACAGAGTCACAAGAAGGGCAAGAAAGGGTCCCACTGAATGTACAATCAAATGGACAAAAATCCTGGTCCCACTCAGCCAGAGTGACAGACCCTGGCAGTGAAAGAAATCTGGATCCAGGGAAAATTTTGAAATATAGACCCACCTTTCTTCATATTTCTATTGAGTTTTTCTAATAATGGAGAACTTCAGTGAGATCACAGACAAGGGACCAACCAAGGGAGATATCCTTCCTGTTGCAGTGTTTGAAGTGTAATATCTGTATAGAGTCATTCACCTGCATTTGGTCTGAGTAAGAAACAGATTGAGATGACCACACAGAACATATTGTTCTGGTAGGTACCACAGGGTCTTAGCCTGCAGGAAATGACAGAAGAACTTATTCAGAGGCCTGATTTAGCTTCTTGAGTTACACTGGATCATTTCTTTGGGAAATTGTATTTGAAAATTGCTCAGATTTCATCCTTAGTCAGGATGGTTTGTGAATGAGTGGAGCAAGTCATCAAACTTTTCTTGGGAATGTAGGAAAGGACACAAACCCTCTTCTTGTTCTTCCATGTGGTAGGATATTTGATCACATTATAAAACCTAAGACAGTTAAAAAAATCAACCTTAGATCAAGAGGTGAAACCAGCAACTACATGGCAGAAATTAGCTATTGAGAATACAGAGGAACCACAAAGATGAATAGAAAATTGCACAGGAAAAAGTGGGAAGGAAATGGAGTTTGGCATTGTTTTTTGGCATGACTGGAGAGGTACTCTCTTGCTGGGAGCAGCTAGTTGCTTCTCGGCCTCTCTGAGGTAGTAGGTTTTCACCCTAACATCTGACCCTCTAGTCTTTATTGATAAAAAAAATGATAGAGATTTAGTTAGAAATCTATATCTTTGGCAGCAACAGAGCCTCTGCTGACAAACAAGAAATCCCACAGGGCTGCAGCTTTACTAGTGGGTGCTGATCTGGGGCCACAGGACCAACATAGCAGTTAAAATATCAGTAGATTCATGTGCAGTCACTAAACCCACGGAAAAACAAAACTCCATGGTAATTTGTCTGAAGATAGGCTTGGAACTTTGGTACTCTAGACAGTCCTGTTTTTGAAGACATTACTGAGTCTCACCAGGGTCTGGCAATTGTCATGCAAAGTTTGTAGGACCAATGGAACATACTACTAGGCCTGACACTGGGCTACCATTAGAACTATCTTTCAGTTCTACATGTATTCATAAATAAAGGAGTGGTGTCATATTCAGTGCCAGGTTTTATATGCCATAATTTATATTATATACCTTGATTTAACAAAGTTTTTCTTTGTTTGATGGTTCAAAGAAGATGAAATGTTTATTATTGGAAAATATTCAAATAAAAATGATGAAAAATGACATTAAATCGTCACTACTAATGAAACAGTAATACATTTCTATAAATTTCCCCTTATTGGTATATGTTACAAAGATGAAAAGAAAAACAATACATTATCCATAGTCTTTATCTAGCCATGCCATTCAAAGACTATGGTAATCATGTATTGCTCAGTCTATAAGTTCTCCACAAAGTTAACTTGTTTGACCCATAATTTTCTCATAGCTTTCTTCATTTCCTGATTTCTCAGTGTGTAAATAATAGGATTCAGTAAGGGAGTAATAGCAGTATATAACAGAGCAAGTGTTTTACTGCTTGCAAAACTACCAAATGGCCAGGCATAGATGAAGATACAGGGTCCAAAGAACAGAGTGACCACCATTATGTGGGCAGACAATGTGGACAGAGCCTTGGAAAGCCTGCCAGGTGATTTGTGTTTTACAGTGACCAGAATGACAGTGTAAGAAAGGAGCAAGAGGATGAAACAGATAAAAGACAGCAACCCACTGTCAGCAATGACAAATAACTCCAGAGTGTTTGTTTCAATACAAGCAAGCTTGATTACCAGGGGGAGATCACAAAATATGTTATTTACAATATTGTGGCCACAGAAAGGCAAATTCACTATCAATACCATCTGACTCATGGTGTGTATGAAACCAATTGTCCAGGAAAGTAATACAGACACATTCAGCAACCTTTGACTCATAATTGTCCTGTAGTGCAAGGGTTTGCATATGGCCACATATCTATCAAAGGCCATGACTATCAAAAGTATCATTTCAGCACCCCCAAAGAGGTGCATGAAGAACATCTGGGCCATGCATCCCCATAGAGAGATGCTCTTGTGTTCTGCAAGCAAGTCTCTGATCATCTTGGGTGTTGTAACTGTAGAAAAGCCCATGTCCAGTAAGGAAAGGTTTCCAAGAAGAAAGTACATGGGAGAACGAAGGGTAGAATTAGCTGCCACTGTGGCTATAATGAGACTGTTGCCCACCACAGTTGCACCATAGATCAAAGAAAATATCACGAAGAAGAAAATCTGAAGTTGCCAATCTCCAGAAAATCCCACTAAAATAAATTCTGTCACAGATGATCCATTTCCATAATCCATTTATTCAGTTCAGTAAGCTTCTGGGAGTCCTTTAAATACAATCAGGTGGAAAACAAAAGCAAGCCAGTTATTGTTAGTAAGGATATATTTTTGATATCAGTACAATATTGGTTGATCATCTGAAAACATTCAATGTAACATATCAATATGACTGAATACAACTTGAAATGATTTTAAGCATCACAAACCTTGAACATAATAGTCTTATACAAAATAGAAATCATTTGAATGGGTGAAAGTTCTATCACTTTATTTTATCGTATGATATATTTTAGTAGATCCTCATTTTTTCATTCTTTTGTTTACATAGAAATAAAAATAAAGATTAGATGATGATAATAATTGTTTATTTTGTCTCTAATATATCAAGGTCTCCATGTCATTGGATTCCTCATAGTTAGGATAATCAAATATAAAAGGATGTAGAGTCAAAACAGGAAATACACTGATTTGCATTTCTGAAGAGATCAACAAAGATTACCTATTGTTTTCCAAATAAAGACACAGGTTAGAATTCAATTTGTACATGGTAACCAATCTTAAAATTCATTAAAAATAATTTGCCCTTTTAATAATTTTTGATATTTTATAAAAATCTCAAGAAACAGAGACTCAGATGGTTTTAAGCTTTTGTTCTCAAATGCTTTGTTGTCCATTCACAAAGAAGTGCTCTTGTGGAAATTGTATGCTTAAACACACTGGTTTAGGAGCAAATAACAAGGTGTCTCAGTTTTCATGTATAGATTCTGCTTGTGTTTCAATGTTTTTAAATACCTTAACTTGGATATTTAGATATTATTCATATTTTTTGAGTAATAAAACATTATTAATTACAGTAAAGTGTTAAGTGCTAGGCTTCAGTCTAAATATCTAAAGAACAAAGGTGTTTAGTGCTCATAATAAACACATGATACATAGTATTATTGTTGCCATACATATAAAAGGAAGCCGTGATGTGCAATTTATTGATACCACTATATAGCTATCAAGAATGAATGCTAGTGAGTAAACCAAGTCAATCTGACAGCAGAATCTGGTGTCATATCAATATGCCAAATGCATAAAAAATGCAAGGCATATATTTCAAATTGATAAACATTCTTTGAACTCAAATGTCTCATGTGGTATTCCAGTAAGATGCAATTCAACAACAAAAGAAGTATCTTAAAATGTATTTAACTACCACTGTTTTTATGTAATCAAAATCTGTTATGCAGAGAGTTTATAATCTAGAAATACATGATTATAAAGAAAATTAGTTATGGGAGAAAAGCCTTAACTTAGTGTAGGACTTATGAAAAAAACAAAATCAAGATCACTTCATGTGACACCTTCAAGATTGAAATAAGCTTTATGGTCAATAAACCAAAAAGGAGGTGATATGGATAACATATGAATAGCCATACCATGAGATATGTTAAGTACTTCTTTAAAGTACTATCCAACTGCTTGAATTAAAATACATTTCTCTCCAAGATAATCAAAATCATTTTGCAGATTAAATTATTTTATCTTTCAAACTTTTTTGTATTCTTGTCTTGGGTTATATACTTTGACTGCCTTGTTTATTTTAAAACCAGATTTTTCAGCTTTTCCTGTGTTATGGAATATTCATGATAAAGTTCTTAAATTATTTACATTTTCTTCTTTCAATTGAATGTGAAGCATCTTATGTTTTCTCCCTTTTGTCCAATGATCACTATTTTTTTCTATTTGTGGTCTAAGAATTATTTTTATGGAGGTATTATGAATATCTAATTTAGAATGCATTGCCATTCTCCATTTCCTGCTCAAATTGTGAATATATACAATATTTATGTACTCTCTAAACCACCTGAATCTTGAAAAGAAATGTAGCCCTAGTCTATAATTTTCAATTTTAGTATGAGCTTTCTGAATGATCATATAACATTTCTTATATTCATTGTAATTACTCATTGACAAACTAATGCCATTTTTTTTCTCTGCAGTATAATTTTGAGAGCTGATTTTCTTTCAGTTTTCACAGTAATTGTTAGTTCTAGCTTACCTTGAAGTGGTGTTACGTTAGCTCTCAGTTTGAGGATGCCTCAAAGACTAAAACTTTTTTCTGGCCTACACAATTAATTAAAATGCCATTTTAGTCATAATAAAGTTAAAGAATTTGTCTTCTACAATATTTTCACTTACCTTTCCTAACATACAGTATGAAGATCATAATCTTCAAGGTAATATATAAATTGAACCTATACTTCTTATTTTCTTTAATAGACTGCATACCATTCTTCAGAGTATCTCCACTTCCTTTAAAGATGTGGATCAATTACTGGAGATGAATTTTGGGAGTACTTGAAATGCAAATCTCAGTGGGAGTTGTTAAAAATGAAACCAATGCAACTTTAGAGATGCTTGCATTTAATTCTTGACCTTGTAATGAGCTCTGTTTCTGCAAGTGTCGCTCCTTGATTATAACAATCATGTTATTCTCTATATTTTGTTGGTGATATAATAAGTTTAGAATGATTTTTTTTTCTTGAGTAGAAATTCCTTTTTCATATATTACTTCAAATTTTTCTTGTTAATTTCCATTTTTGGATATTTCTCAAAGAATAATTCATAAACAATATCGAGTACATCTTCAGTATGCAATTATGTATGAATTAAATTGTTTAATTATGCAGGAAATAGATGATCTGAAAGATAAAAATGTTTACTAATAATAGATGAAATATCATACAAATCTTATATAGTTATAATATATAATATAATATAAAAAGTTATATTACAGAGCTATCTTATCACAAAACAAAGAAACTATGTAAGTAACTATGGAAGACACATAGATCAATGGGAAGTAATAAAACATGTAGGTTAGAATCCATGCATTTACAGCCACTTTTTTTTATTAAGAAGACTTCTAAAACACTGTACACTGTACATTGGAGGAGGGACATTATATCTAACAAATGGTATTAGGAAAACCAGGTGTGTACATGCCAAAAACTAAAACTATGTTTTAACACTTATCCTACACATGTTAGCACAATATACTACTGCGCACTTTAAATCTTGGAGAAGAAAATTTAATTAATACATGCTAATATTTAAGTGCAGATGAGGACTTTCTGCATTCTTAGGTGGTAGAACTATGGGGAAGAGCTTTAGGAGGTGAAGTCTTGCTGAACAAGGTATATTACTGGGTTTTGAAGCAACATAGCCCTACCTTACACCCAGTTCATTCTCTCTATTTCATATTTGTCTATAAAAATGTGATCTCTTGGCCTCTTACTCTGACACAATGTCTTCTGCTTTTTACATGTCTTCTGAAACCCTGAGCCCAAACAAAACCTCACTTTTATATAAGTT
This sequence comes from Neodon shergylaensis, assembly GCA_025134845.1. Classification (NCBI taxonomy): domain Eukaryota; kingdom Metazoa; phylum Chordata; class Mammalia; order Rodentia; family Cricetidae; genus Neodon; species Neodon shergylaensis. Next base: position 204,171 of record JABTXL010007436.1, on the reverse strand, counting down.
GACTTGCTTAGGGTATTTGTAGTGGTTTGAAGAAGTATGGGCCCCATATGTTTGAATGCCTGGTGCGTAAGGATTGTCAAAATTAGGAGATGTGGCCTTTTAGAGGAAGTGTGTTAAAGTGGAGGAAGGCTTTGAGGTCTCATAAAATCTCAAGATTTATTGTCTTTGAGATAGCTCACTCCTTGTTTTCAAAAGATCAAATTGTAGAGCATTTATTACCTCTTCAATATCATGTCTGCTTGAATGATGTCATCCCTTCTACCATGATGATAATGGACTAACCTCTGGATTGTAGCCATCCCCAGTTAAATGTTTTCCTTTATAAGGGTTACCACAATCACTGTGCCTCTTCACAGCAAGAGAAACCATAACAGAGACAGCATTTCATCTCGGTAACAGAAAATTACCTAATGTGCTGTGACTTTGCAGGAAGCACAAAGATACATCCTGTTCTAACCCATTATTATCATGATTTTTACTGGTAATTATAATAATTAGTACACAGAGTTTTTATTAAAATTGTCTATTATCTCATTTTGTTGATTTTGTGGTATTTTTTTCAGGTATTGTTTAACTATTCTGGAATTTTTTCTTTGTTTCCTGTAGACTCTTAGCTGTTTTTCAATCATTCTCTTTGTATTGAAGCACTGTTTATAAACCAGTTGATCTGGTTTAGTAGCCATAAATTCCTTTTGTCTGTTTTTATCTAATAAAATATTCATTTCTTTTTAAAATTGTTAAGTACATTTGCTGGGGAAGAGTCTGGTGAGACAGTTGTCTTTCAGAAATTTGGTGGATCTTTGAGGGCCCTTCTGTCTTTAAAGGTTTCTGTGAAATAGTTTTTTGTTGTTATATATACATATATATGTATATTTAATTTAAACATAATTGCATCATTTTGCCCTTCCATTTTGTCCCTCCCATGTCTTCCATGTACCCATCTCACTCCATTTCAAAATCATGGTCTCTTTTTAAAAAAATATTTATTACACATATGTATAATTACACAGATATGTGGATAAAAACTGCTTAGTATTTTAGTATTCTATATATTTATGATTTCTTGAATAATTACCTGACTTTTAATAGTCAATTATGCTCAGTGAGTCAGCCTTTATTAATGGATATAACCTGTCTCTCTGGCTGCTTTCAATAACCTATATTCAGTTACTCATAATGTTCTAAATAAATTATATCATGGCAAATTCTTTGATGGTCTCATCTGTTTTCTATTCAGCTATACTTGGATGGGTTTGTCTTTCTCTGGATTTGTGCTTTTTTATTCTCCATGCTCATAGTTAAGAGGTATGTTCTTATAGTGATGTGACAAAATTTCTATTTATTTTAGTACTTTCTAAAATGTATCAGTAAAATTTACTGTATGATGTAAATCTTCTACTTTTTACTCCATCACTACCTTACTGTTTCAAACATATTAATTCTATGTGTACAACTTTCCCTTGAGGTTTTGACTTATTTTGTTTCACATTTACAGGTTTCTTCCTATTTGTATTTTCTTGAAATCTTCAAATTCTATTTTCATGTCTTAGATTGAATTTATCTTTTCATTCATCTCTTTCTCTTTTTTAAATTATTTGAACATAATCATATAATATTTATGAACTCATTGTCAGCTTGTTCTTTTGAATTATTTTCAGTAGAGGCCCTGACTGTGGGATTCTTACATTTTGATTGGAGATAATATTTTAGGTGTGATTTTTTGCATGAAATATATTGAATCAAATATCTCTTTAAATATTTCATTTTATTGATTTTTATTGAGCTCTATGCGTTTCTCTGCTCCTCTCCCTGTCTCTCCCTTCCCCCTGCAACCCTTTCCCAAAGGTCCCCATGCTCCCAATTTACTCAGAATACCTTGTCTTTTTCTACTTCCTGTGTAAATTAGATCTAGGTAAGTCTCTCTTAGTGTCCTCATTGTTGTCCAAGTTCTCTGGGATTATGGATTATAGGCTGGTTTTCTTTGCTTTATGTTTAAAAACCACCTATCAATGAGTATATGTGATAATTGTCTGTCTGTGTCATTTCCTTTTCCCCACAATGTCCCCAACATAGGTTGTCATCAGTGTTTTTGATTTTGGCCATTCTTACAGGTGTAAGATGGAATCTCAGAGTTATTTTGATTTGCATTTCTCTGATGGCTAAGGATGTTGAACATTTCCTTAAGAGTCTTTCAGCCATTTTAGATTCCTCTGTTGAGAGTTCTCTGTTTAGGTATGTACTCCATTTTTTATTGGATTATATGTTCTTTTGATGATCAATTTCTTGAGTTCTTTGTATATTTTGGAGATCAGACCTCTGTCTGATATGGGGTTAGTGCAGATCTTTTCCCATTCTGTAGGGTGTTGTTTTGTCTTGTTGACCATGTCCTTTGCATTACAGAAGCTTGTCAGTTTCAGGATATTAATCTACACTCCTTCAAACACCTGATTTTTGACAAAGAAGCAAAAAAAATATCAAATGGAAAAAAGAAAATGGCACAGGCATAACTGGATATCAACATATAGAAGAATGAAAACAGACCCATATCTATCACCATGAACAAAACTCAAGTTGAAATGGATCAAAGACCTCAATATAGGCAGCCACACTGAACCTTATAGAAGAAATAGTGGGAAGTACACTTGAACGCATTGGTACAGGAGACCATTTCCTAAATATAACCCCAGGAGCACAGACACTGAGAGAAACCATTAATAAATGGATTCAAATATCTTTAAAATGTAGTTATAAAGTAAAGAAAATAATTTTTAAAACTCTGTAACTTTGTAATATTGACCAAACTTTAAGAACATAAGTAATAAGGCATAAGTAATAACTTTTTAGTTTTTCAGGACAAATATGTATTAGTTAATTTTCTAGGCTGTAATAAAGTAGTCTGACAAATAAAACTCATAAAAGAAAGCAATGGGAGTACATGCTCTCCAGATGACTCTTCATCCTGCTGTAGTTCACTTGCAGGAGCCCACTTTCCATTTTGACTTTATTACTTGGGGTCTATGCTTGATGCAGTCCCTGGGCTAACCTGTCCCTTTTCCACCACTTCTGTAAGCCATTTTCTGTATCATCTGATGATCTACAGAAATAACTACTACCAGAAATGTATGTTGACCACTATAGCTTATGATACATGAAGAAAATTTTCATTATCCTTACTGACATCCATTCTAGTCTCTATAGAATGAATCTTAGTCCTGTTACACTCAGAAAATTGGGAACAACACAAAAATACTAAATCTATGAATAATAGGTAAAAAGGAAGGAAAAACAGTTCAAAAGCACAGAACATATTTTTAACAAAATTGTAGAAGATTATTTTCCCATTTAAAGAAAAATATACCTATAAATATTCAAGAAGAGCACAGAATATCAAATGGACAAGACTAGAAAAGAAAGTACTTATAGATAATAATCAAAACATTAATTGTACAGAACAAAGAATGATACGAAAAACAACTAAAGGAAAAGATCAAGTAGCATCTATTAAGGTAATATCTGGCATTTTTTTTATAGAGACTATTAGAGCCAGAAAGGTCAGTACACATTTTCTACAATCTACCAGAGGTCACTGAGAGTATACAACCGGTGACAATTAGTATCCCACATGCTAACCCACCAGACAAATAACTCCCTAATGGGGAGCCCCACTTGGAAAGGCCATGAGGTCACTGACCTGTAATTTTTCTTATGTGGCACTAACGACAGTTATGGGCACTATTCCCACTGCTTGTGTGTTCATTTCATGAAAATATTCTATCTATTGGGAACTTATATAGTTGTGGATGATCAGAAAGATGATTCATGCTTCATATGATATTATTCTGAAGAATAGAACTAATACCAGGATATTTTTATTACTCTAACTAACATAGGAAAGTAATAGTATTCTCAGTCATTTAGTCTCACTATTTTAGAATTCAGAACAAATTCAAAGCAAATTGGTTGCCACTGAAGAGAAATTTATGGCTATTCCTAGAAACAAGTACACAATGTCAATTTTCTAGGTTTTTATTTCTGATTCAAGGTCAGAGGATGAAGCAACTTTAGGAGACATAATTATCTCCACAAGGCACTTTCTGCATGTACTCCCAATCTCAAGGTTTAGCTAACTAACTCTTTATTTATTTAAGTCCTGAACTTCAATGCCACTTCCTGTCTGGGAATACTGATCACTCAGTGCTCCGTGCTCACTTTACTCACTTCCCAGTCAGTGCAACCTCCCGGAGAGAAAGTGTGTGATCAGTTTGACTATGCTTCTTACTGTTTACTCAAGCAGTACTATGACTCTGAATATGTTACTCATATTTGTCCAAAAAAGGAGTAGAGATGCAAGAGGAAATTATAAAAAAAATGTGTGTCTGAGCCTGTGAGTGTGTGCCTGTATGTATGTGTGTATATATGTGTGTATGTGTGTATATATATGTGTGTGTGTATGTATCTGTGGTAGGAAAATGTATGTGAATGTGCATAAATAAATAGGAGTATAGAGAGATAAATCTGAGTGGGTAGAGAGATATAGATATCTCTGTATGGAAGAAAGATGTGTATGCAGAAGAGAAGTATGTGAAGGGAGAACTATTTGACTCTGTGAGAATGTAACTATGGAAAGAGATGTAACTATATAAAGAAGATAAATCGTGAAGGTGTGAAGCTGTGTGGAGAATGTAACTGTGCAAAAATGGATTTTACTGTGTATAGATATATGTGACTGTGTACAAGATAAATGTAGCTAGGTAGAAGAATGTAACTATGTGAAAAGATATGTAACTGTGTGTAAAGAAGTATGATTGCACAGGACAGAGATAAGCATAAGCAAAGAGAGTTATTTAACTGTATGTCAAGGGATATAACTGTATAGAGTTTGTCAGAAAATAGGGATTATTATATAGAAGTAAAAGAGAAAGATAACATCGAAAAGTATGTGTTTCCTTATTTACCGCTCAGATAAAAAGTCTAACCCATGTTGCATTAGTGAATTTTTTTTTGCATATTGGAGTAGGATCTCCAAAAGGCCACTGCTAACAAATTCTGAGAAAATAGAGATGCTTGTTCAGGTTATTACGCCCACCAAACTATCAATCACAATTCTAAGAGGAAAAAATATTTCATGACAAAAACAAATTTAATAATCTACAAATCTAGCTATACAGAAGGTCACTAGAAGAAAAACATAATTCTGACAAAAAAACATAATATCTGACAAAATAACCTTCAATCCAGAGCTATTCAGAATAGATGGGGAAGAACATGAATATTTATTTAAGGAAAAACCAAGAGATAGTACAGTTTTAAATAGTAATACACCAAACAAAAGTACACCCAGGTTAATCAAAGAAACACTATGATAGATAAAAATCACATATTGATTTTCACATGACAATAGTGGATGAGTTCAATACTCCACTCTCACAAATAGACAGGTCATCAAAACAAAATAAAACAAAGAAACATTGGAGTCAAATAACATCATAAATTAAATGTACATATCAGTTATATACTGAACAGTCAAACCAAGCACTAGATTTTGTTCTTTGCAATTCAGGAAACTTTCTCCAAAATCTATCACATATGTGGAACAAAGGAAGTCTCAACAAACTGAATAAAATTTAAGGAACACATAGCATCCTCTCTAAGAACCATCGATCAAATCTAAATTTCAACAACAATAGAAAACAAGGAAACCCATGAAGCATTTTACCAGGAAAGAAAAAGAACTGCATTGTACTGGAATATAGGACAAGTTCTTAGCACTAAGTTCTTATAGTAAAAACTGGAGAAATCTCATATATGTAACTTAGTGATGCACCTGAAGACTCAAGAATAACATGAGAAATTATAACCCAAAATTTGATAGCAGTAAATAATCAAAATCTAGACTTAAATCAATGAAAAAGAACTATATAAAAGAATAATAAAAAAAGATTTCAGTAAAATCAAGACCGAGACACTCTCTCCATACCTATTCATAATAGCATTGTTGTCTTAGATAGGCAATAAGACAATTGAGGGGGAAAAGTGGATGCAACTATGAAAGAAAGAAGTCAAAGTATTCTTACCTGTAGATGATATGATTTTCTACAAAAAAAAAATCCCTAAGATGATACTAGGAAATGTCTACAGTTGATGAACACAGCAAAGTAGCAGGATGACAAATGAAAACACTAAAATAAGTAGGCTTATGTACAAATGCAAACTATACTGAGAAGGATATCTAGGAAACAGTTTCTTTCACAGTACCCAAAACAAAAAACAGAAAAACAAAAACAAAAATAAAACCTTGTGTTAACTCCCATCAAGCTAGTGAAAAAAATGTTCTAATAAAACTTTTAGAAAGTGAAGAAAGAGTTTAAAAACTACCCAGAAAATGGAAAAATTATCCATACTCTTGGATCAATACAATTAATATAGTGTAAATGGCCATTCTATGAAAAGTTACAGATCCATACAATCCCCATTAAAATTTCAATACAAGTCTTTACAGAAATGAAAAGACAAGCTTTAACTTTACACAGAAGGCAAAAAACCCAGGATATCTAAAACAATCCTAAATAATAAAAGACTGTTGCAAGTATTGCCACTCCAGATTTCAAGTTGTATTTTATAGCTACAAAAATAAAATTGAAATAGCATGGTATTAGCAAAAACCAAACATATTGATCAAGGAATTAAATAAAAGGCATAAACATAACTCCACATACCTACTAACACTTGATTTTATAAGAAGTAAATTTTACCCACACATTACAGTAAAGAAAGCATGTTCAATAAATGGAGGTGTTCAAAGCAGATGACAAAACTATATGGCTATACATAGAAGAATCCAAATAAATCCATATTTGTTTCCTTCTACAAAATTCAACTTCAAATGAATCATGAATATCAAAAAAATCAACAGATATTCTGATCTGATGGAATAACCTTGTACTCACTGACACAAAAAATATTTACTATAGATGATCCTAATATTATATCTAGTAAATCAAACACCTAATAAACATGACTTTACAAACATGAAAAAACTGTATATGGCAAAAGACTCTATCATTAATGTAAAAGGCACTTTACAGAATCAGAAATTTTTTTTACCAATTATAACTCTGATTGGGGCTTAGTATCTAAAATCTATAAAGTAATAAATAAATTTGAATATTGAGAAAAACATCCCTTTAAATGGAGTTCAGAACTAATTACACAGTTCTCAAGAGATGAAACACATGTGAAAGAGAAACACTTGATTTGAGAGAGGTTCAACATAGGAAAATAAAAGTAAAATTACTTTGAGATTTCATCGTTCAGATGTCAGAATAGCCAAGATCAATTTAAAAAGTGTTGATGAGGATACAGGCAAAGTGGAACACTTTATCACTGGTGTGACTGCTAACTGGTGCAGCCACTACAGAAATTAGTGTTTTAGTTCCTCAGGGATCTGGGAAGAGATCTTCCTCAAATTCAGCAAAATCCCTCTTGAATATATACACAAAGGACTATACATCCTACTACAGAGACAGATATTTGTTAATTCATTTTTATTACTGTTCTATTCATTGTAGCCTGAAATTAGAAACAGCTTCAATGCCCATAAATTAGCATATGAATAATAAAATGACATTCATTTAATGAAATATTTTATTACTCAGCTGTTAAGAAAAATGAAACTTAAAACTTTGTATGCTTCTGTTTGGAGCTTGAAAAATCATTATAAGTGAGATAATCGAGACCCAAGAAGGCAATTATTATATGTTTTCTTTCATATTTGGATGTAAATTTTTAAGCGTTTGATATATTTGCTGCAATCTGAATCATCACAGAGGTTAGACCACTAATAAGGGACCAGTGGATAAGATGAGCTCTTACATGGAGTAGTACATAAGAGATAAAAGAAAATCTAAAAGAAATATTAAATTGGGAGGGGGATGAGATAGAAGAGTAAAGGAAGAAATATGGGGAGAGACAACTAACACCAAAAGCCATTTGAAAAACTAAATGGAAACTCATTATTGCAGTGGCATTTTATTTATATTTTAATAAGTAAAGCTTCCCTGAAGATCAGAGAGTAAAATGACCCCACTGGTCAGATTTACAGATCAGGAAGTGGTAATGCACACCTTTAATCCCAGTAGCCACACTAGTTGCCAACAGAAATCTGGCGGTCATGCCTTTAATTCCAGTGGTACACAGCTTTAATTCCAGTCCTACAGAGGACTATAAAAGAGGAGACAGCTCTCAGACACAGTCTCATTCTGAGATTCCTGGAGGCAGATCAACATTTTTGGACTGTGGTCGAGGTAAGAACCAGTGGTTTACTGCTTTGTGTTTCTGGTCTTAATGAAACCCAATATCTATCTGTGAGATTATATTAATTGTGCTTTATTTGGTGCCCAACTTTGGGACACAATTTATGAAAAAGCTATCTGTCTGAAGGTATTTACCCACGAAGGCAGAACTGGGATTGAAATTCCAGCTCTAGGAACTGGAACCTCAACTAGCCACCTGGGTTCCGGAGAAGCACTAGCACTCCCAGCTCCCATTTGCCCCAGTTTAGTTTCCACCCCTGTGGTGCCTGTCGTTTCTGTCCTCTCACATGGTACCCACCTGGATTCCCGTGGCCCCCTGCAGCTTCCTGTGACTCCTCTGGTACCGTGGCTTCCTTCAAGCCTTTGCAGGGGGAGGGACTCCCTTGTGGCTACCACAAATTCCCCTGACTCCTGCAACTTGTGTACAACTGCTGTATGGCTGCCCTGACTAGCATCTCTTTAACAAAATTCCATTCAGTTTTATTTTGAGTTCTACTTATAAAATTCATGGGTTTTTTTAGGCCTACATTGTTATTATACCATAAAAGTCTCAACTAAACTAAGATTTTAACAGTGGTAATCTTCTGTTAACTATATTTTCTTTCAATTTGTAAACCACTCATAAGATAATAGGAGATAATATCCCCATCTAAGAATGTAATAATTTTTCATTTCCATTATAGATGGAATTCTAGGAGAGGTATATGACCTAAATAGGATTTACCCATTCTTAGGGTTAGCTGCTATCACTTCAATATTTCTTATTATATCTTTAAAGAAATGATTTGATAACAGAGTCAAGAATGGAAAACATTTAGAAATTATACAGATTTTACAGATAGTATTGAGAATTTGGCTGAAAGAATCCATATCATTGAAAATGATGACCATAATTTGACAGGCAAAATTCAATCCATATCAATGGATTATGAAATCTTATAGAATGGTACTGGGAGATTATCTAAAAGGATTCATAGTATTGAAGTTGATAATCAAAATCTGTTAAAAAGTAAAGACAATCTAACAGATAGAACATCCCTTCTGGAATGCAATCTCTGTGTCATCGAAATAATCTCTAAGAACTGGAAATATCATTAATGAAAAAATTCAAAACCTCGAACTCACATGTACAGTATGAGAACCAGAAATTGATTTGATGAAATTATTAGAAATATTCACTGGTCAAGAGATTCAGATTTTTCAACAGACAGAGAAAAAAATTTGAATTGGTTGAGGAACTGATCAGAAATGATGAGCAAGGAGAGGAGGTACATGCAAAAGAAAATAGTAAAAAAAAATAACATTGCCAGTACTTCTCAGATTCAGAGATGACTTACCAAGAGTTTTAGCTACTTATTTGTTATTATCTCTGAAAAGCCAGCAAATCACCAATACTCAAAAGAATATACAGAATGTAAGTGGGAACCTATTTGTTTGAAAGGTGTAGCACAACAGTGGTGGTGCACACCTTTAATCCCAGCACTCAGAATGAGAGGCAGGCAGATCTCTGTGTGACTTCAAGGCCAGCCTGGTCTACAAGAGCAAAGTCCCTGGACAGGCTCTAAAGCAACACAGAAACTCTGTCTCTAAAAAGAAGATCTTAAAAATGGGGCACTGAACTGAACAGAGAATTCTTAACAGAAGAAGTTCAAATGGCCAAAAGATACTTAAGGTCATGCTCAACCTCCTTAGCGATCAGGGAAATGCAAATCAAAACAACTTTGAGATATCATCTTACACCTGTCAGAATGGCTAAAATCAAAAACACCAATGATAGCATTTGCTGGAGAGGTTTTGGAGAAAGGGGTACCCTCATCCATTGCTGGTGGGAATGCAAACTTGTGCAACCACCTTGGAAATCAGTGTGGCAGTTTCTCAGGAAATTCTGGATCAACCTACCCCTGGACCCAGCAATACCAAAGAGATGCCCTATCATATGACAAAAGCATTTCTTCAACTATGTTCATAGCAGCATTATTTGTAATAGCCAGAACCTGGAAACAACCTAGATGTCCTTCAATGGAAGAATGGATGAAGAAAGTGTGGAATATATACACATTAGAGTACTACTCTGCCATAAAAAACAATGACTTCTCGAATTTTGCATGTAAATGGATGGAAATAGAAAACACTATCCTGATTGAGGTAACCCAGACCCAAAAAGAGGATCATGGGATGTACTCACTCATAATTGGTTTCTAGCCATAAATATAGGTCACTGAGTCTATAATTTGGGATCCTAAAGAAGCTAAATAAGAAGGTGAACCCAAAGAAAAACATTTAGTTATTATCCCTGCTATGGGAAATAGACAAGATTGCTGGGCAAAAAACTGGGACCTTGGGGGTGGGGTGGGATAGGGGTAAGGGGAGATGGGGAGAGAAAAGTGAGAAGGGGAGGATGGGGGGAACGTGGGGAAACGGGATGATTGGGGATAAAACAAGGTTGGATAGAGGAGCAGGGAATCACATAACTTAATTAAGGGAACCACCTTAGGGTTGGTAAGAGACATGAACCTAGAGTGGCGCCCAGGTGCCCAGGGCAATGTCCCCAGTTAATTACTTGGGCAGCTGAGTATAGGGAACCTGAAATGACCCTATCCTATAGTCATACTGATGAATATCTTGCGTATCACCATAGAACCTTCATCTAGCAATGGATGGAGATAGAGACAGAGACCCACACTGGAGTATCGGACTAAGCTCCCAAAGTCCCAATGAGGAGCAGAAGGAGGGAGAACATGAGCAAAGAAGTCAGTACCACGAGAGGTGCGCCCATCCACCGAGACAGTGGGGCTGATCTTTTGGGAGCTAACCAAGTCCAGCTGGACTGTGACTGAAAAAGCATGGGATAAAACCTGACTCTCCAAACATGGCAGACAATAAGGGCTGATGAGAAGCCAAGGACAATGGCATGGGGTTTTGTTCCTACTTCATGTTCTGGCTTTGTGGGAGCCTAGCCAGTTTGGATGTTCACCTTCCTAGACCTGGATGGAGGGGAGAAGACCCTGGACTTTCCACAGGGGAGGGAACCCTGACTGCTCTTCAGAGTGAAGAGGGAGGGGGAGAGGAGTGGGGGGAAGGGGGAGGGGGCAGGAGGAGGGGGAGGGAAATGGGAGGCTGGGAGGAAGCAGGGATTTTTTTTCAATAAAAAAATAAAATAAATAAATAAATAAATAAAAAGAAGATCTTAAGCAAACAGTTATCTTATGGCACACATTCACCATATGGAGGTAGTTGGTAAAGACATGGACTTCAAGAAATAAGGTTACTCCACATGATTGACTTCAACTAATCTTAGCTCTACTAGACCATGGTCCACAGCTTTAGTGGAAGAACTTTGTAGAGAACAAGTTAAGGCCTATGAACATCAAGGTAGTGTTAGAGGTTTTGGGGCCTCCCAATATCAAATTCTTGGTGAGGACACTTATACTAACCTGGATAGTCCAGCCAATAACAATGAACACATCTTGTTCCTATGCTGTACAGCATCTTTAAATGCTGATACAAGATTCATGAATGAGGAAATTGAATTGAATCACATACTAAGGCCCAAGAGAATCATTTAGTGACTTTTTGGAAAGATTAACTAAACCTGTACAAATAGGGATAGAAAATCCAGAAGATAGACAAATGCTCATTAAATCTCTGGTTTTTGAAAATGCTAATTTAGAATGCCAGAAGATACTTGGGTCCTTAAAAATCAGATCAGCACCAATGTATGAATGAATCCAACAGACAGTCAATGTTGAGTCCGTAGACTGTAACACTATGGCTTGGGTAGGAAAAGCAATTTCCAAATATATGAAGAGATATCAAAATATCAAATGCTTTAATTATGGTAGAATAGGCTTTCTGAAAATGGTTTCCAGACAGGACATTCCTACAAGTAATGCTCTTCTGAGACTTACCCAAACAGAAGGTCCCAAATTTCTGGGTTATAAAGAATATGTGGCAAAGGCTGACATTGGACCAATGAGTGTAGAGCAACCATTATCACTGGTTAATTGCTCAAGGAGCCTCTCACAGGCATTCAGTTCAAACATGGTCAGGCATTCCCTGACACTGTGGATAACATGCCTTCCCAGAAAAATTAGAAAATTCAATTACTGTTCTAAAAAAATGTACTGCTCTGAATGATAGAATAACCATGGAGAAGGAATCAAAAATTCCAGTAGAAAATAAAAACCATGTATTTTGGCTAACTTCTTTTTTTTTTAATTTTTTATTGAGAAAAAGAAAAAAAACGTTTCCCCCTCCTCCACGCCTCCCATTTCCCTCCCCATCCTCCCATCCTTCTCCCCTCCCCCCACTCCTCTCCCCCTCCCTCTCCAGTCCAAAGAGCAGTCAGGGTTCCCTGCCCTGTGGAAAGTCCAAGGTCCTCCCCTATCCGTCCATGTCTAGGAAGGTGAACATCCAAACTGGCTAGGCTCCCACAAAGCCAGAAGTTGAAGTAGGATCAAAACCCAGGGCCATTGTCCTTGGCTTCTCATCAGCCCCCATTGTTCGCCATGATCAGAGAGTCCGGTTTTATCCCATGCTTCTTCCGTCTCAGTCCATCTGGCCTTGGTGAGCTCCCAATAGATCAGCCACACTGTCTCAGTGGTTGGGTGCACCCCTCGTGGTCCTGACTTCCTTGCTCATGTTCTCTCTCCTTCCGCTCATCAATGGGAACTTGGGAGCTCAGTCCGGTGCTCCAGTGTGGGTCTCTGTGACTATCTCCATTCATCACCAGATGAAGGTTCTATGGTGATATGCAAGATATTCGTCAGCATTGCTATTGAATAGGGTTATTTCAGGTTCCCTATCCTCAGCTGCCCAAGGAACTAACTGGGGACCTCGCCTTGGGCTCCTGGGAGCCACTCTAGGTTCAAGTCTCTTGCCAACCCTACGGTGGCTCCCTTAACTAAGAATTGTGCTTCCGTGCTCCCCTATCCAACCTTCCTTTATCCCAATCCTCCTGTTTCCCCAAGTTTCCCTCATTCTCCCCTTCTCACTTTTCTCTCCCCATCCCCCGATACACCTATCCCATCCCACCCCCAAGATCCCAAATTTTCACCCCGGCAATTTTGTCTACTTCCCATAGCCATGAGGATAATTATATGTTTTTCCTTGGGTTCGCCTTCTTATTTAGCTTCTTTAGGTTCATCAATTATATACTCTGTGACCATTATTTATGGCTAGAAACCAGTTATGAGTGAGTACATCCCATGTTCATCTTTTTGGGTCTGGGTTACCTAACTCAGGATAGTGTTTCCTATTTCCATCCATTCGCATGCAAAATTCGAGAAGTCATTGTTTTTTACCGCAGCGTAGTACTCTAATGTGTATAAATTCCACACTTTCTTCATCCATTCTTCCATTGAAGGGCATCTAGGTTGTTTCCAGGTTCTGGCTATTACAAATAATACTGCTATGAACATAGTTGAAGAAATGCTTTTGTCATGTGATAGGACATCTCTTGGGTATATTCCCAAGAGTGGTATTGCTGGGTCCATGGGTAGGTTGATCACGAATTTCCTGAGAAACTGAAACACTGATTTCCAAAGTGGTTGCACAAGATTACATTCCCACCAGCAATGGATGAGGGTATCCTTTCCTCCACAGCCTCTCCAGCAAAGGCTATCATTGGTGTATTTGATTTTAGCCATTCTGACAGGTGTAAGATGATATCTCAAAGTTGTTTTGATTTGCATCTCCCTAATTGCTAAGGAGGTTGAGCATGACCTTAAGTGTCTTTTGGCCATTTGAACTTCTTCTGTTGAGAATTCTCTATTCAGTTCAGTGCCCCATTTTTTAACTGGGTTAATTAGCATTTTGAAGTCTAGTTTCTTGAGTTCTCTATAAATTTTGGAGATCAGACCTTTGTCTGTTGCCGGGTTGGTGAAGATCTTCTCCCAGTCAGTAGGTTGCCTTTTTGTTTCAGTGACAGTGTCCTTTGCTTTACAGAAGCTTCTCAGTTTTAGTAGGTCCCATTTATTCAATGCTGCCCTTAATGTCTGTGCTGCTGGCATTATACATAGAAAGCGATCTCCTGTGCCCATTTGTTGTAGGGTGCTTCCCACTTTCTCTTCTATCAGGTTCAGTGTGTTCGGACCAATATTGAGGTTTGATCCATTTGGACTTGAGTTTTGTGCAAGGTGATAGATATGGGTCTATTTTCATTCTTCTACAAGTTGATATCCAGTTGTGCCAGCACCATTTGTTGCAGATGCTTTCTTTCCTCCATTGTATACTTTTAGCTCCTTTATCGAAAATGAGGTGATCATAGGTTTGTGGGTTAAAATTTGGGTCTTTTATGCGATTCCATTGATCGACTTCTCTGTTTTTATGCCAGTACCACACTGTTTTCATTACTGTAGCTCTGTAATAGAGTTTGAAGTCGGGGATGGTAATGCCTCCAGAAGATCCTTTATTGTAAAGGATTTTTTTGGCTACCCTGGGTTTTTTGTTTTTCTATATAAAGTTGATTATTGTTCTTTCAAGATCTGTGAAGAATTTTGCTGGGATCTTGATGGGGATTGCATTGAATCTATAAATTGCCTTTGGTAGAATTGCCATTTTTACTATGTTGATCCTCCCAATCCAAGAGCAAAAGACGTCCTTCCATTTTCTGGTATTCTCTTCAATTTCTTTCTTCAATGCCTTAAAGTTCTTGTCATATAGGTCTTTCACTTCCTTGGTTAGAGTTACCCTAAGATATTTTATGCTGTTTGTGGCTATCGTGAAAGGTGAAGCTTCTCTGATTTCCTTCTCTGCTTCCATATCCTTTGTGTATAAGAGGGCGACTGATTTTTTGGAGTTGATCTTGTATCCTGTCACATTACTAAAGGTGTTTATCAGCTGTAGGAGTTCTTTGGTGGAGTTTTGGGGGGTCGCTTATGTACACTATCATATCATCTGCAAATAACGAAAGTTTAACTTCTTCTTTTAAAATTTGAATCCCCTTGATCCCCTTATGTTGTCTTATTGCTATTGCTAGAACTTCAAGCACTATATTGAAGAGATATGGCGAGAGTGGACAGCCTTGTCGTGTTCCTGAGTTAAGTGGGATGGCTTTGAGTTTCTCTCCATTTAATTTGATGTTAGCTGTCGGCTTGCTGTATATAGCTTTTATTATATTTAGGTATGACCCTTGCATCCCTAATCTCTCCAAGACTTTTATCATAAAGGGATGTTGAATTTTGTCAAATGCTTTTTCAGCATCTAATGAAATGATCATATGGTTTTTTTCTTTCAGTTTATTTATATGATGAATTACATTGATAGATTTTTGTATGTTGAACCAGCCCTTCATCTCTGGGATAAAGCCTACTTGGTCATAATGGATAATTTTTCTGATGTGTTCTTGGATTCGGTTTGCCAGTATTTTGTTGAGGATTTTTGCGTCAATGTTCATGAGTGAGATTGGCCTGTAATTCTCTTTCCTGGTAGAGTCTTTGTGTGGTTTTGGTATCAGAGTAACTGTAGCTTCATAAAAGGAATTTGGTAATGACTCTTCTATTTCTATATTGTGAAATACATTAAGGTGTATAGGTATTAGGTCTTCTTGGAAGTTCTGGTAGAATTCTGGATTGAAGCCATCTGGTCCTGGGCTCTTTTCGGTAGGGAGGTTTTTAATAACAGATTCTAATTCTTCGCGACTAACAGGTCTATTTAGATTGTTCACCTGGTCCTGGTTTAACTTTGGTATATGGTATTTATCTAAAAAGGTATCCATTTCTTTTACATTTTCCAGTTTTGTGGCATACAGGCTTTTGTAGTAAGATCTAATGATTCTCTGAATTTCCTTTGTGTCTTTGGTTATGTCCCCCTTTTCATTTCTGATCTTATTAATTTACATATTCTCTCTCCGCCGTTTAATTAGTTTGAATAGGGGTTTATCAATCTTGTTGATTTTCTCCAGGAACCAGCTTTTTGTTTCATTGATTCTTCGGATTGTTTTCTGCGTTTCTATTTTGTTGATTTCAGCCCTCAGTTTGATTATTTCCAGTCTTCTACTCCTCCTAGGTGAGTCTGCTTCTTTTTTTTCTAGAGCTTTCAGGTGGGTCTCCAATGTGTGCTTTCTCTGTTTTCTTTAAGTGGGCACTTACTGCTATGAACTTTCCTCTCAGGACTGCTTTCATAGTGTCCCATAAGTTTGAGTATGTTGTTTCATTATTTTCATTGAATTCAAGGAAGACTTTAATTTCTCTCTTTATTTCCTCCTTGATCCAGGTGTGGTTCAGAAGTTCACTGTTCAGTTTCCATGAGTTTGTAGGCTTTCTGAGGGTAGCATTGTTGTTGAATTCTAACTTTAATCCATGGTGATCTGATAAGACACATGTGGTTACTAATATTTTTTTGTAACTGTGGAGGTTTGCTTTGTTACCGAGTATGTGGTCAATTTTCGAGAAGGTTCCATGAGCTGCAGAGAAGAAGGTATATTCTTTCCTATTTGGGTGGAATATTCTATAGATGTCTGTTAAGTCCAATTGATTCATTACCTCCTTTAATTCTCTAATTTCTCTGTTAGGTTTCTGTCTGATTGACCTGTCCATTGGTGAGAGAGGAGTGTTGAAGTCTCCTACTATTAGTGTGTGTGGTTTGATGGCTGCTTTGAGTTTTAGTAATGTTTTTTTTACGTACGTGGGTGCTTTTAAATTAGTGGCATAGATATTTAGGATTGAGACTTCATCCTGTTGTATTGTTCCTGTTATGAGTATAAAATGTCCCTCTCCATCTCTTCTGATTGATTTAAGTTTGAAGTCAACTTTGTTAGAAATTAGTATGGCCACACCTGCTTGTTTCTTAGGTCCATTTGCTTGATAAGCCTTTTCCCAGCCCTTTACTCTGAGTAAGTGCCTGTCTTTGTGTTTGATATGTGTTTCTTGTAAACAGCAGAATGTTGGATCCTGTTTTCGTATCCAATCTCTTAGCCTGTGCCTTTTTATAGGTGAATTTAGCCCATTGACATTAAGTGATATTAATGACCAGTGGTTGTTAACTCCAGTCACTTTTTTAGTAGTAGAGTTTGTGTGTTTCCCTTTTTTGAGTTGCGCTGGTGAAGGGTCTCTAGATGTCTGAGTTATTGTGGGCATTGTTGGACTCCTTGGTTAGTGATTTTCCTTCTATTTCTTTCTGTAAAGCTGCATTTGTGGCTACGTATTGTTTAATTTGTTTTTATCCTGGAAAATTTTGTTTTCTCCATTTATAGTGAATGAAAGCTTGGCCAGGTATAGTAGTCTGGGCTTGCATCCACGGTCTCTTAGTTTTTGTAGTACATCTATTCAGGACCTTCTGGCTTTCATGGTTTCCATAGAGAATTCTGGTGTAAGTCTGATAGGTTTGCCTTTTCAAGTAACTTGGCCTTTTTCCTTTGCGGCTCTTAATATTCTTTCTTTATTCTGCATGCTTTGTGTTTTGATTATTATATGGTGAGGGGATGTTTTTTTTGATCCAGCCTATTCAGTGTTCTGTATGCTTCTTGAACCTTCATAGGTACATCCTTCTTTTGGTTGGGATAGTTTTCTTCTATAATTTTATTAAATATATTTTCTGGACCATTGAGTTGCACTTCTTCACCTTCTTCTACTCCAATTATTCTTAGGTTTGGTCTTTTTATTGTGTCCCATATTTCCTGAATGTTTTGTGATGAGAACTTGTTGGACTTGCTGTTTTCTTTGATCAGTGCGTTTATTTTCTCTATGTTATCTTCAGCATCTGAGATTCTTTCTTCAATCTCTTGTATTCTGCTGGTTATGCTTGTTTCTGTAGTCTCTATTCGTTTACCTAAATTTTCCATGTCTAGCCGGCCCTCTGTTTGTGTTTTCTTCTTTGCCTCCATTTCAGTTTTCAAGTCTTGAACTGTTTCCATTATCTGTTTGATTATTTTTCCTTGGTTTCCTAGTGTATCATTCACTGATTTATTCAATTCTTCAAACTTTCTGTTATACTTCTCATCCATTTCTACAAGGGCATTTTTTACATGCTGTTTAAGGGTGTCAATCACTTTCATAAAGTCAAATTTTTCTGCTTCTTCTTGGTTAAGGTGTTCCTGTCCTACTGTTGTGAGGTCGCTGGGTTCTGGTGGTTTCATGTTGTTCTTCAGATTGCTGGGTGAATTCTTGCATTGGCACCTGCCCATCTCTTCCTACGCATGCTCCCCTATGGGTCTTCTTTTACAGGATCAGGTCTCCTTGCCCACTGATGTACCTTCCCAGTGATGTCACTCCCCAGTGATGGCTCTCCTAATGCCCCAATGATGTCTCTCCTGGTGCCCGGATTGAGTCTCCGTGCTGCTTGGGTAGCTCGTAAACAAAGGGCCTGCCTTGCTTGCTGCAGGCAAGCTATTGAGACGAAGGCAGTGTAGGAGTTTAAAACTGTTCTTGAGCACTGGTACTCGCTTACAGCAGGGCCGGGTTCGGGGGAGGGTGCTGAGGGGCTGGGTCTTGAGTAAGAAAGAAGGCCCTGCAGAAGGAGCTGGGGGGGTTGTGCTCTCCCCTGGGACAGACCGCCCCTGGATAGCACACACTTACTCGTCCAGATGGAATTCAGCACCTATGGCCCAAAGCTCCGGGGACAAAAGGAAGAAAGTGGCAGGCGGGGCGGAGTCCAGGAGAGCACAGGAGAGCCAGGAGCACAAGCTTGAGGTGCCCGGCTCCCTTACTGGGGACCTTGAGTCCTGCCTGGCAGGCAGGCACTCAGTGCTCTGCGTGGGTAGCCTTAGTGTAGGAGCTTAAAACTGTTCTTGAGCATCTGTCCTAGCTTACAGCAGGGCAGAGTTGGGGGGAGGGTGCTGGGGGGCTGGGTCATGAGTAAGAAAGAAGGCCCTGCAGAAGGAGCTGGGGGGGTTGTGCTCTCCCCTGGGACAGACCGCCCCTGCATAGCACACACTCACCCGTCCAGATGGAATTGAGCACCTATGGCCCAGTGCTCCGGGGACAAAAGGAAGAAAGTGGCAGGCAGGGCGGAGTCCAGGAGATCACCTTGGCTAACTTCTAAAAATGAACAAAGACCAAAGCTGAGAGTATGAATAAATAACATTATAATGGAAGG
The DNA here is from genome assembly GCA_025134845.1 of Neodon shergylaensis. Lineage (NCBI taxonomy): Eukaryota > Metazoa > Chordata > Mammalia > Rodentia > Cricetidae > Neodon > Neodon shergylaensis. The sequence goes on along the minus strand of JABTXL010007436.1, from coordinate 184,825 downwards.
AATATTAGAAACAGGTACAGATGTGACTATTGCTACTCTAGAATCATGGCATCCAAATTGTCCTCTTCAGGAAGTAGATGTTCAATTCTTAGAACTTGGAACCCTATATCACGTAAAACAATGCATGAGATAGGTTGAATGCATATGTCCAGAAAGACAGAGAGAAAGGCTAAGGACATTTGTGGCTAATATAATGGTGAATTTATGGGGTTGTGATCAATATATAATAAGGAATAAACTTCAGTAATGTTCAAGATATAATCAGGAATATGTTTCATTCCATATACATAACACACAATGAATACCATATGGGTCTGCTAGGTCCTCTAACACAAGGCAGTGCAAAAATCAATCTCTTATTGTTGGAATTTCATAAAAAGTATCATGTCAATAGCTAAGGTTTAAAAAAAGGACTTTTCTATTACATGGTAGTTATAAAGAGATGTCCTACTTGTTCTTTATACAACCAAGCACCACTACCTGCAGGAAGTAACCCAAAGTGTACTTAAAGGAGTGAAATATGGCAGATGGATGTGCTTCATTCTGTAGAATTTGGAAAACTAAAATATGTACAACATACCATTGATTTCAGGTTTTCTATGGGCAATTGCCTTTGTTCAGAAAAGACTGATTCGATTATCACATATTTACTAGAAGTTATGGCAATCATGCGGTGGACCTACACAAATAAAGAGAGATGACACTCCAGTTTATATGTCTAAGAAAATGAAATGGTGTTTTTTGCTTATTACAGTATAAATCATATTACAGGTATACCACACAGGCAGTTATAGAAAGATCAAATTGAACTATAAAGGATATGTTAAACAAACAGAAAGGGATGAAAAAGACCGCAGAAATAGATTGCATAATGCTTTATTAAGTTTGACTATTCTTAACGCTAATGAAAAAAATGGTTGCAGAGAGGCACTGGATAATAAAAAAAAAATTCTGAATTAAATCAACCAGTATGTTTCAAGGATGTGTTGATCTCAGAATGGATACCAGGAGATGTGCTAGATTCAGGAAGGGGATTTGTTGTTGTTTCCACAGGAAAAGAAAAGCTATGGATACCATCAAAATTAATCAAGATCCAGTTTGAAAAGAAAAAAATCTTCTTAATAAAGTGAAATTATAGCTCATCCACAGGTGATAATCCTATAGGTTTTAAGAAAACTTCTTAATGGTTGGGGCAGTGTTCTGTCCTTGTCTTTGCAGGAAAATACTCATCTTAGAAAAGTCAAGATAACTTGGACATCTAGATGCCTAAAGAAGAGAAGATAGCTATCCAGAAAAAATCACCAAGCAATGAGAAATTCGATTTATAATACCAATATCGTCATCAGGGTAAAATTTCACCACTTAAAGATACATATCTCCCTGATTAGTATAATGGGAGTTGCAACTCACTTAAAAATCAAAGCTGACTTTGGAATTGGACAGAGGCTCTCCAACTCTAATTCAGGCATGTTGTTAAAAGAAAAACTCAGAGTTTCTGTTTCATATAAGGAGCCACCTGGTTTGGGACAGAAGGATGACAAAATATAGGTAGTAAAGTATATTTCTTTGAATATATGTCTACTGAAGCTCAAACTTATCTTTTTGATATAAATAATGTTTATGTTTTCCACAGTGAACAATAAATTTTCCTACAGTAATCTTTGACATCTTCAGGAAGAAGATGGGCCCCACAACAATGATTTCACCTGGTTGATATAATATCATTCAGTTGATAGTGCCAGTTAAAGATTGACTTTGGAATACAAATTGCTCAGAACAATTTCCAGGTGGCTAGCTGATATGATACAATCTCACAGACTACACTCTAGCCAGGACTTGAGACAGCCCTGTATTTTTCCATGATGCATAGACTTAATGATACAGCTATCTCTCCCAAGACTTGACAATTAACACAAATTTTTCCTTCAGGATCCCTTAAAGAGAATGTCACCCCCAGACAGCAGGAAGTAAATTTAAGTTTACAATGCCCACATTCCAAAGAGTTGGAGTGAGTGGCTTGTGACTGTTCAATGGATTATGGATATTATAGATATGTTATTGTAGATAATTGAGTCTACTCTGGAAGAAAAAGGAAGGATATAGATATAATGAAATAAAAAGATAGATTACTGAATCTACTTTTAAAAATAAACTACTAGTTTTAACTGTTTTACATTGGATTAGACTTTGGTATATTGTATACAAATTTTATATATTGATATAAACTTAAGATTAATGTTTTTAAAACATACTGTACATACATTTATAATCTTGCCCAAGTTATTGTACCTATTCAGGTCATTTATCAATGCACTGCAAATTTCTTGTCCTTGTAAATTATTATTACCAGCTGTTTAGAATCATAAGTTAGTAGTTAATCACCTCGTGTAATTGAACTTGTAGTCACATGAGGTGCCTTCTAGGTCAAACAAAGATATATTTTAGATAGACAGGTCGCCTTCAAACACCTCAGAGATCAACAGAATATGGTATTTACAACGTTTTAATAACCCAAATTCTTCTCTCTTAGTACAATGAGACAATGTCTGCCCTGGCAGAACCAATCTACTTCAGAGAAGATAATCGACATCAAAGAAATTCCACATGGAGTTTGCTTTGTGGCAAAGGTAAGTCACTGGGCAAGAAAATGTCCCTGTCTTAACTGCTGATATTATGCTGTCCTAATCAGACAAGCAGAATACAAAATATCTAGCTTCTCAGTAAAGTCTGTCAGATAAGCTAGGCCTGTAGGCCAAAGATAAATGTAGCAATAGTGCAGAGGATCTTTGGGTGATTGTCCAGGCAGTCAGATGTTTTGGCCATTTCTCACATTTTTTTTGGAAATCACTTGTTAGCACTTTGTTGACAGAGGCTTCTGTCCTGCCTTGTCCCGCAGACTTTCAGTCCCAACAAAACACACAGACGTCTACATTAATTATAACCTGATTGGCCTATTAACTCAGGCTTCTTATGAACTCTTTCTTACATCTTAAATTATCTCATAATTCTTGTCTATGTTAGTCATGTGGCTTGGCACCTTTCTCAGTGAGGCATTTTCATCTTGCTTCCTCTGCATCTGGGTGACAACTGCAGACTGACTTTTTTCTCTTCCCAGAATTCTCCTGTTTTCCTCACCCCACCTATACTTCTTGCCTGGCTAATGGCCAGTCAGCATTTTATTAAAACATACAAGTAACAGGATAAAAGACCATTGTACCACAGCAGTACTTCCTGATTATTCAGTTAATAGTATTTCCTTCTTGGGTCTCTGAGGTAGTTAAAGACTAGATAGTAATAGTTGTAGACTTCCTTATTTATGAGACCCAGAAAAGAAATTCACTAAAGAAATGTAAAGTACATAAGGTTGGAGATATCAAAAGATAGTTTTGAATGGTAATACAAGTTGTGGTAGAAATTAAATAAGGTACAAGTCTTTGGAATCACCAAGATAGGATAGATATGAAGCATTATCTCTGAATTTGTCAAGTGCAAGTAGACTAGATATTATAGATGTATTTATTGCCTGTATATATTGTATATAGTTACTGTACTTACTGGATAAACTTTTTCATTAGTTATAGCATTGTTTTAAACAAAAAGGAGAATGTAGTGGTACTCCATTTGTGTTTTTTAAGTCTTCACTATTTATTAGAATCCCTTATTTTCTTATTGTACAAAAGAATGTCATTATGACATTTTCACAAAAATATTATTGTGCCTTGATGTTGCTTTGCTCATTCTTCCTCCCACCACCTGTTGATCTCCTTCCTCCCCCACAATGGCCCTCTTTCATTGTTCTTGATAGTCTGCACATCAGAGAAAGTTTGTGAAATTCTCCACCCCATAACTTTCTCTTGTCCCACTTCCACTCCCATTAGATCTCTCCCTCTTCTACTATGGCTATGTGATAGCTGTGTATGTCTAGATTTTGATTATTAGATAAATGTGATATTTGTCTGAATCTTCCATATTTCACTTAATATAACAATATCTAGTTCCATCAAGTTTCTTGAAAATAGCATAATGTCATTCTTTTTTATGAATAAATATATTTGTTTTTAATGATTTTTTTGTTTTTTTTTAAATATTTATTTATTTATTATGTATACAATATTCTGTCTGTGTGTATGCCCGCAAGTTGGAAGAGGTCACTAGACCTCATTACAGATGGTTGTGAACCACCATGTGGTTGCTGGAAATTGAACTCAGGACCTTTGGAAGAGCAGGCAATGCTCTTAACCTCTGAGCCATCTCTCTAGCCCTTGTTTTTAATGATTTTTATTGAGCTCTACATTTTTCTCTGCTCACCTCCCTGCCTCACATCTCCCATGTTCAACCCTCCCCCAAGGTCCTCATGCTGTCAATTTACTCATGAGATCTTGTCTCTTTCTTCTTCCCATGTAAATTAGATCTAGGTAAGTCTCTCTAAGTGTCCTCATTGTTGTCTAAGTTCTTTGCGATTGTGATTTGCAGGCTGGTTTTCTTTGCTTTATGTTTAAAAAACTACCTATGAGTGAGTACATGTGATAATTTTCTTTTTGTGACTGTGTCATCTCACTTAAAATAATGCTTTCTAGCTCCATCCATTTTCCTGCAAAATTCAAGATGTCATTATGTAGTACTCCATTGTGTAAGTGTACCACAATATCCTTCTTCCTTCTTTGGTCAAGGGGCATTTAGGTTGTTTTCAGGTTCTGGCTATGACAAACAATGCTTCTAAGAACATAGTTGAGCACATGTCCTGTGTCACGATTGAGCATCCTTTGGATATATACCAAAAAGTGGTATTGCAGGGTCATGAGGAAGGTTGTTTCCTAATTTTCTGAAAAATCACCACACTGATCTCCAAAGGGGTGTACTAGCTTTGATTCTCCTCAGTAATGCAGGAGGATTCCCTTTTCCCCACAACCTCTCCAGAATAAGTTGTCATCAGTATTTTTAATCTTGGCCATTCTTACAGGTGTAAGATGGAATCTCAGAGTTATTTTGATTTGCATTTCTCTGATGACTAAGGATGCTGAACATTTCCTTAAGTGTCTTTCAGCCATTTTAAATTCTTCTGTTGAGAGTTCTCTGTTTAGGTCTGTACTCCATTTTTTATTGGATTATGTGTTCCCTTGATGATCAATTTCTTGAGTTCTTTGTATATTTTAGAGATCAGACTTCTGTCTGATATGGGATTACTAAAGATCTTTTCCTATTTTGTATGGTGTTTTGTCTTATTGACCTTTTCCTTTGCTTTACAGAAGCTTTTAAGTTTCAGGAGGTCCCATGTATGAATTGTTTCTCTCAGTGTCTGTGCTACACAGCTTATATTTAGGAAGTGGTGTCCTGTGCCAGTGCATTCAAGTGCACTTCCAACTTTCTCTTCTATAAGGTTGAGTGTGGCTGGTTTTATGTTGAGGTCTTTGATCCATTTAGACTTGAGTTTTGTGTATGGTGATCGATATGGGTCTATTTTCATTCTTCTACACATTGATATCCAATTATGCCAGAATCATTTGTTAAATATGCTTTCTTTTTTACATTTGATATTTTTTGCTTCTTTGTCAAAAATCAGGTATTCAAAGGTGTGTGGATTGATGTTCAGGTCTCCTATTCAGTTCCATTGGTCCTCCTGTCTTTTCTTATTCCATACCAGGCTGTTTTCAGTACTGTAGCTCTGTAGTAGAGTTTCCTCTTAACACTGCTTTCATTGTGCCCCATAAACTTGGGTATGTTGTGTGGTCATTTTCATTAAATTTTAGGAAGTCTTTCATTTCTCCCTTTATTTCTTCCTTGACACACTGATGATTCAGGTGAGCAATGTTTAATTTCCATGTGTTTTTGAGTTTTCTGGAATTATTAGTATTGCTGTTGAATTCTAGTTTTAAACCATGGTGATCTGATAAGGTACATTGGGTTATTCCAATTTATTTTGTATTTGTTGAGGTTTGTTTTGTTACCAAGCATGTGGTCAATTTTTGAGAAGGTTCTATGAGGTACTGAGAAGGTATATTCTTTCCTGTTTGAATGGAATATTCTATAGATGTCTTTTAAGTCCATTTGAGTCATAACATCTGTTAGTTCTCTTATTTCTCTGTTCATTTTTTGTCTGACTGACCTGTCCAATGGTGAGAGGGGAGTGTTGAAGTCTCCCACTATTAGTGTGTGGGGTTTAATGTATGATTTAAGCTTTAGAAGTGTTTCTTTTACATATGAGGGTGACCTTTATTTGGGGCATAGATATTCAGTATTGAGATTTCCTCTTGATGTATCTTTCCTGTGACTAATATGAAATGGCCTTCTTTGTCTCTTTTGACTGATTTTAGCTTGAAGTCTATTTTTGTTTGATACTAGGGTAGCTACACCCACTTTTTTCTTAGGTCCATTTGATTGGTATATTTTTCCCAACCCTTTACTCTGAGATAATGTCTATCTTTGAGGTTAAGATGTGTTTCCTATATGTAGAAGAACGATGGATTCTCTTTTTGTATACAGTCTGTTAGCCTGTGCCTTTTTTATAGGTGAATTGAGTCCATGTACATTAAGGGATATTAATGACTAGTGATTGCTATCTCTTGTTAATTTAGTTTTCATTGTTGATGATGGTAATTTGTGCATTTTCCCCTTCTTTAAGATTTGCTGCTATGAAACCATAAATTGTCTGTGATTTTGTTGATGTAGCCAACTTCCTTGTGTTTGGCATTTTCCTTCTAGTATTTTGTGTAGGGTTTGTGGATAGGTATTGGTGAGATCTAGTTTTGTCATGAAATATTTTGTTTTGTCCTTCTATGGTGACTGAAAGTTTTGTTGGGTATAGTAGTATGGGCTGGCATTTGTGGTCACTTAATGTGTGCAAAATGCTTGACCATGACCTTCTCCAATGAGAAGTCAGGTGTAATTCTGATAAGTCTACCTTTAAAGGTTACTTGGCCTTTTTCCTTTGCTGCTTTTAATATTCTTTCTTTACTCTGTATGTTTAATGTTTTGATTATTATGTGGTAGAGGAATTTATTTTTGGATCCATTCTATTTGGATCTATGTAAGCTTCTTGTATCTTCATAGGCATATCTTTCTTAGGGTTGGAAAAGTTTTCTTCTATGATTTTGTTAAATATATTTTCTGTGCTTTTGGGTTCAACTTCTCCTTCTTCTATACCTATTATTCTTAGATTTAGCCTTTTCATGGTGTCCCATATTTCATGAATATTTTCAGTTAAGCTTTTGTTAGATTTTTTTATAGTTCCCAGAGATTTTATTTTTTTTCTTTTTATTATTATTATTACAATTTTTCCCCTCCTCCCCTCCTCCCATATCCCTCCCCCTCCCCCCATTCCCACTTCCCCTTCTTCAGTCCAAAGAGCAGTCAGGATTTCCTGCCCTGTGGATAGTCCAAGGTCTTCCCCCCTCCATCCAGGTCTAAGAAGGTGAGCATCCAAACAGACTAGGTGTTTTCTTTAACCAATGAGTCTATTTCCTCTATTGTATCTTCAGTGCTTTAGATTCTTTTTTCCATCTCTGTATTCTTCTGTTCATGCTTGTGCTTGTGGTTTGTGATTGTTTTCTTATGATTTTTGTTTCTATAATTCTCTCGGCTTATGTTTTCTTTACTGTCTCTATTTCAGTTTTCAGTTCCTGAGTAGTTTCTTTCATACGTTTGATTTCTTTTCCTTGGTTTTCTTTAAGTGATTTGTTGATGTCTTCCAATTTACTTTTTGTCTTTTCCTCCATTTCTTTAAGGTAATTTCTCATTTCCTCTTTAAGAGTTTCAAACATTCAAACAGTTATTTTTTAGGTCATTTTCTTCTGCTTCATCCATATTTGTTTCTTCAGGTCTTGCTATTGTAGGATCTTCAGGTTTTACTGGTGTTGTGTTGCTCTTTGTGGTGTTGCATGTGTTCTTACCATTTCTACTCATCCTTTCCTCTAATAGGTGTGGTTGGGGCTGTATGAGATTCTGTTGAAAGATCTTCTAGGTGCCACTGAATACAAAGCTCAGATGGTTGTTTATCATGGTACAGTATGTGCCACAGTTCTAGTTACCCCATTGATTACTCCCTGTTCCTGGCAATATCTCAGTGTTCCTGTGCTTTGCTCTGCTTCTTTGGAGTTTGCTGTCTCAGGCCTACTTAGGCCTAGGTTGCAGGCTTTGCCCTGTTTCTATAAATCCTGGTATGGATTTCTTCCTGTAGAAGTCCCTGGCTTGGAGTTGGACCTCCAAACATTTCTGTCTCCAGTCTAATGCCTCAGAGGTCCCAGGCTTGGGTGCGCCTAGAACTGCAGAGGACCTGTCTCAGGCTTGTTCCCTCAGAGGTTTCAGACTCATGCTTGGACCTGCAGAGGTTCCAGGTTCCTGCCTATTCCCTTTGATATCCCAGACCAATGCCCTGACCCACAGACGTCCTGGCTCAGGCCCACTCCCTCTGAGGTCCCAGACTCATGACTGGCCCTGCAGACATCTCTGGTTCTTGCCTATTCCCTTGGAGAACCTAGCTTCACTCATGCCCAGACTGGTAAAGGTCTTCGCTCAGGCCTAGTTTTTGAGAGGTCCTAGACTCACACCCAGACCCACAGGGGTCTTGGCTTAGGTCTACTTTCTTGAAGGTCCTGGAGTCACACCTGGACTCTCATCAGTCTTTGGCTCTGGCTCACTCACTCAGTGGTTACTCCCCTGTACACGTTCCAGTGGAGATCTCTGGTTGCTGGCTGAACTCTGATCCACCAATGTCCTGGGACTGGGTTGGCTCCAGGGACTGGATTTACTCCTGGCTTCTGCTCTGGGTGGAGCTTGCTTCCTCAGGCCCTCTCTGTCCTGGGTAGCTGGTTCTGCCCCATTCCCATTTGTATTTTAATAAATAAAGCTGGCTTGACGATCAGAAAATAAAATAGCCTCACTGGTCAGCCTTACAGACCAGACAGTGTAACACACCTTAGTCTCAGTAGCCACACTAGTTGCCATAGGAACTGGAAAATACATGCCTGCTGTGGGAAAATGATCTTGTGATCTTGTACCCTGTCATTGGTATTGTTTTAATAAGAGGCTGATTGGCCAGTAGCCAGGCAGGAAGTATTAGTGGGGCAACCAGGCAGGAAGTAGAGGTCAGATGACAAGAACAGGAGAATTCTGGGAAGAGGAAAGACTCCATCTGCAGTCATCACCCAGACCAATAACACCTTGCTGATAAAAGGTACCAATCCATGTGACTGACACACACAAAAAATATAGATTAATGTAGGATGTAAGAGATATAATATAAAGCATAAGAAGCCTGAGCTAATAAGGCAACCAGTTTATAATTAATGTGCTATGAGCTAATAAGGCAACCAGTTTATAATTAATGTGCTATGTGTTTCTTTGGGACTGAATGGTTGTGGAATCTGGTGGGACAGAAACCTCTGTGTATATATGCCTTTAATCACAGTGGTACACATCTTTTAATATATATATATATATATATTAAAATATGTACACAACACCATTGACATTTATTCATGTTTTCAAAGGGCAACTTCTTTGATCACACATTTATTAGAAGTTGTGGTTATACCTGCACAAATAAAGACATATAATGGTCCAGCATATGTGTCTAAGAAAATGAAAGTTTTTTGCTTATTATAATATAAAGCATATTACAGGTATACCACACAATCCTACATGTCAGGCAGTTATAGAAAGATCAAATTGAATTATAAAAGATATATTAAGCAAACAGAAAGGCATGGAAAATACCCCCACAAATAGATTACATAATTTTTTATTGACCGTGAATTTTTTTATTTATTAGATTTTTTTCCCCAAAAAAATATTAATCCAAATTCCTATGCCCTTCCTTCCTCGTATTCCCTTCACACAAACTCCTACCATAACCCCCCTTTAATCCTAACAGAGGGTAAGGCATTTTGCTTTGTGGAAGATACATGGCCCTCCCTACTGATATCTTGGCTGAGCAAGGTATACATTTAAAGAGAATAAGATCGCAAAAGCCAGTACATACAGTAGAGATAAATCCCAGTGCCATGGCCAGTGGCCCCTCAGTCTTCCCCAGTGATACAACTGTCAACCACATTCAGAGGGACTAGTTTGGTCCTATGATTGTTCCTTCCTAGTCCAGCTGAAGTTGGTGAGCTTCCATTAGCTCAGGTAAACTGTTTCAGTGGAAGAGCCCTTCACGGTCTTGACTTCTTTGCACATATTCTCATTCCTTCTACTCTTAAACTGGACCTTGGGCACTCAGTCCAGTGCTCTGATGTGGGTCTCTGTCTATTTCCATCTGTTGTTGGGTGAAGTTTTTATGGTGATATTTCAGATAATCATCAGTCTAACTACAGGGAAAGGCCAGTTCTGGCACCCTCTCCTCTATTGCTTAGTGTCTTACTTCAATAAGAAAGGAACAACATCAGCAGAGAGACAATGAATAATAGAAAAGTCATCTGAATTAAATCAGTTGCTGTATTTCAAGGATGTTTTGACCTCACAAAGTAAACCAGGAGATGTGCTACATTGGGGAAGGGGTTTTGCTCTTGTTTCCACAGGAGAAGAAAAGTATGGATATCATCAAATTAATAAAGATTCAGTTTGAAAAAGAGAAATCTCGTGAGAAAGAGAAATGATGGCTCATCCAAGAGGTGACAACCAATCAGGTTTTAAGGAAACATCTTAAGGGTTGGGACAGTGTTCTGTTCTTGTCTTTGCAGGAAAATACTCATCTTACAAAGTCAAGAGACACTGGACTTCTAGATGCCTAAAGACTAAAAGATAATTATCCATATAGGATCAGTAACCAAAGAGAATTATTACCTGTGAGGAGAGGTCATCTGAGGGTAAGAATATCTGAATATTAATTAGAATAAAAGTCATAAATAATAAATAAAAAACATACCTGTCTTTGGAATTGGCCAATGGCTCTGTCCTTCTCTAAATCCAAGCTTGTTGTTAAAAGGAAAATTCAGGCTGGGCGGTGGTTGTGCACACCTTTAATCCAACACTTGGGAGGAAGAGACAGGTGGATCTATGTGAGTTAGAGGCCAGCCTGATCTGCAAGAGCTAGTTCCAGGACAGGCTCCAAAGCTACAGAGAAACCATGTCTTAAAAAAAAGAAAAGAAAAGAAAGGAAAAATAAAGAAAACGAAAGAAAGGAAAAGAAAAGAAAAGAAAAATTCTAAGTTTCTTTCTCATGTCAGGAGCCATCTGGTATGGAACAGAAAAAAATTTAGAAAAAAAAATTACGTTTCTTCATATCTATTTTTGTCTCGATTGTACCTTTCATTGAATATATGTCTGTATAAATAATTTTTAAGTTTTTCACAATGAACAATGAATTTTGCTGCAGTAATCTTTGAAGTTCCCAGGAAAAAGATGGGGCCCCACAAGAACAACTCCACTTGATTGATATGATGTATGATGCTGATAGTGCTACTGTAAGTTCTGTTTCAGTTACAAGCTACTTAAGATGGTTTCAACTTGGTTAGCTGGTATAATGCACTTTTTACAATGTTGTGGCCAGAACTCCAAATAGGAACCTCAGAAAAACCCTACCGAATTCTCAGAGACTATCTGCAATTATACAAGATGGTAATCTTGAAACTTAACCAACAATTTACTTTCACAGGATCCCATAGAAAGAACATTGCCCCCATGATAGCTAGAAGTAATTCTAGAAGATGATGTCCCCTCTCCCAACAAAGTTTGTCCTCAGGGTTAGGGACATAATTTGGGGGTTGATTATAATTGTTATAGTGTTCGGGTTTGGGAGTAAATTATGTAATCTCAGGGATCTCTTTGAAAAAGAAGGGAATTTGGATGGGACAATACATTAGTATGAACTTACTCGTACTAATACTACAACTAATACTCATATTAATTCACACTATAAGAGTAAGTACTTGTGAGCTATTATTTATAGACAATTTACATTAGTTTAGATTTTATATATTGATAAAATTTAAATTATATTGAATATGTTCCTATTTTCATCTACAAATTTGTATACCTAGGCAAAGTTATTCTGTCATATTGTATGCATGCTTTCTTCTATCTCTGCTTAAGACATTTTGTATATTTATACATATTAGGATATATTTATCATATTGCAATATATAATTCTACCTCTGATCAAGATACATATATATTGTTTACATTTGAAGTCATTGTCCTCACTTGTTGCAAGCTGTTTAAAGATTGTTTAATATTCTAATATGAAGTCTTAATCTTTAAGTTATATAGGTATTAAGAGTAATAAGGCAATAGTCATCCATGTTTGTCATACTTATAGTTAGACTAATCAGGTTCTTTAGGTACATAGAGATTGTATTCTGCATAGATAGATAATCTTCAACCACTTTAAAGAATATGACAATTAAACAACTTAGGATTCTGTTGACATGAGATAACACTGCTCCTGATCGAATTGGCTGAAGTATTTGTCAAAAGATGACACATTGAAATATCTGGAGACGCCTGATATCCTTTGGCTTAGTGTTGATAAAGGGATTTTAAGACTCAGAGAAATGTCAATACCAGAATGAATTTGCCATATAAAACTTACTCCACATTTGAAGGCCCAGATTCATTTACTTTATTAATACTGTAATCATGATAATAAAAGTTGTTAGAGAGGTACCAGCACATTAGAAGTTTTGTTATTACTCTAGAGCCAGAATTAGGATCGGAGCTACTGTCACTCAGTTAGATGAATTAAATACAATAAGTTTAATTATGTCCTATAATACCCAGGTGGACCACCACATGCAAAGTGAGAATAGCTATCATAATGGGCAACCTAGTCAAAGAAATGTCTGTAATGACCTGACTTGACTATGGTGTCTTGACTCCTATGCACTTTGGTACTGGATAATCAGTTGTAGTATTTCTAGGAATGAAATAAAATAAGAAGCCTTGCTGTGGGACAATGGTCTTCTACCCTGTCACTTGTATTGGTTTAATAAAATGTTGATTGGCTAGTAGCCAGGCAGGAAATATAGGTGGAGAAACCAGGCAGAAAGTATAGGCAGGATGACCAGAAAAGGAGAATTCTGGGAAGAGGAAAGGCTCAGTTTGCAGTTATCACCCAGATGCAGAGTAAGCAAGATGAGAATGCTTCACTGATAAAAGGTACCAAACCACATGGCTAACACAGACAAGATTTGTGAGTTAATGTAAGATGTAACAAATAATTAATAAGAAAGCCTGAGCTACTAGGCCAAATAGTTTATAATTAATGTAGACCTCTGTATGTTTCTTTGGGACTGAATGGCTGTATAACCAGGTGGGTCAGAAACTTCTCCTACTCCAGTCAGCCACTGACTCTTACCTGGAACACAGCCTGAAGTGGTAATTTTGCCTTCAGGAATCTCTGAATGAGACTGCTTCTGAGAGCTGTCTTCCCCAGATTATATTACTCTCTAGGGCTGGGATTAAAGGCATGCACTGCCATCATTAAATGCATGCACCACCTAGTTTCTATAAAACTAATGTAACCACAGGCATTTGAGGTGTATGCCATTATGGCTTCTGAGATTAAAGGTGCATGTTACCATAATCTGGTCTATAAGGCTAAACAGTAGGACTGCTTTACTCTCAGATGTTCAGAATTATTTATTTATTTATTTATTTATTTATTTATTTAATAAATAAATCTTTATTTATTAAAATACAATTAAAATCCACTACAAAGACTCCTGAACATTTGATTGATCTGAATAAGCAGAAAAAGTCTCAGAAATAAATGAAAGACAACCTTAGCTCATGAACTAATTTCCATACTTGAGCCAGTTTTCAAACTTAGATACCAATGATGAAGTAATAATCAGATTCCCCTAAGAAAGGACCTTGTTAAAATACCTGATTTTTACTGTTAGCTTTTCTCCAATTCTTCCTTTAAGAGACATTCTACAAAGGTAATTGTTGAGATCCAGGTAGATCCAAGGGTTTCCCCAAGACTCTGATGAATGAATAAGGGACATAGTTCCTTGAGTAAAAGCAGGAACTTGTTTGAAAGAGTCAATAAAAGCCTGGGCCCAGAGCCTTGGAAGGAACTTCTTTCTCCTGAAAGCTCTAGTCTTTTTGTCCTAAGGAGTTGTGGTTATCAGTCTTTTCCATGGTCCACTTTCATTGAATGTTGTCACTGAAGACAAACCTGTAGGTACAGGTCAGTAATTACACACTGTGTCAAAGGAAATAATGAGAATTTCCAGGATCGATGAATTAATTTTCAATCCGTGAGTTATGACTCTTTGTGTGATTGAACAATACTTTCACAGGACTCACATTTCAGGTATTCTGCATATTAGATATTTATATTATGACTCATAACTGTATCAAAATTACAGTTATGAAGTAGGAACAAAATAATTTTATGGTTGGTGTTCACCATAACAAAAAGAATTGTATTAAAGGGCTGAAGCATTCATTGAGAACAGCTGAACACAGATTCTAAATTGACACTAACTATTTTGGACTCCCAGGAGTATTGTGGCTGCCCTGTATATGTAGAGGTGTATGGAGGTCAGGTAATTGAAGGAGTTTTGGCTAACCCAAACTCACATCAGGTCCAACTGTTTCACAATTAATCATGATTTTTTCCCCAGTTATAGAGGGCATATTGCAGATATATATTCTTGGCAGTGTGTGGAATTCACATACTGGTTCTCTGATGTTTGGAGCAGAAGTATGGTTGGGAATGTCAGCTTGAAACCATTGGACTTATCTGTACTAGGGGAAATATTCAGCTAAAATCAACACTGTATGTCTGCAGGAATTGCAAAATCTAGTGTCACTCTCAAGGACTTGAAAGAGACAGGGGTGTTGGTTCCACCACATCTCACTTTACTTTTCCTATCTTGTCTGTGCGGAACACAGACAGTTCATGGAGTGACCATCACAAACATATTTGGTTTTGACTCTGATTGCATCTGCTTTACCAGATGTGGTGCCCTTACTTGAGCAGATTAACACTTCACATAGTATTCATACTTGGTATGCAGGCCCTTTTTTAATACCTTGATTTTGGGGACCACTAGAAGCAATTTGCTTCCAGGAAGCAAAGCCAACAGTATACATTCACAGTTTTACCCCTTTGAAATATTATTTCTTGAACCCTCTGTCACCATTTAATTTGAAACAGTCTTTGTCATCTGTCTCTTCCACAAAAATCACACTGATTCTCTATATTGGTGAAGTTATACTGATTGAACCAAGTAAACATGAGGTAGCCAGTGCTTTGGCCTTGATAACACATATACAGATGAACAGATGTGAAATAAATATAAACAAAATTTAAAAACCTTTTAATTCAGAGAAAAATTTTATGAGTCCAGTGTTTGGTGGCAATCAGAGATACTTCTTCTAAAGTGAAGAATACATTTTTGTGCTTGGACCATCTCACCAATAAGAAAGAAGCACAGTATTTAATGGGTCTATGAAGATCCTAGAAACAGCATATTTCTCATTTAATATGTACTGTAGCTTGTACAAAATGATTTGGAAAGCTGATGGCTCTTAGAGGTTCCTAGAATAGGAGAAGGGTTTTCCACAGGTCTAGGTCACTCTGAATGTTGCTCAACCACTTGAACCACATAATCCAATAGACCTGATGATACTTGATGTGCCCCAAGTAGACTGGGGAAATATTTTGGAGACTTGGAATATCCCCATATATAAATCACATAGGGAACCTTTATGATTTTGAATCAAAACTCTTCCATTATCTCAGATTCTTCCTTGAGATACAGCTTTTTCCATACAATTGAGAGTTAGTTAAAACAGAACATTTAGCCACTAATTTGTGATGAAACATGAGCTTTCCTTCATTATTTTGGCATTAATTGAACAATGAAAAATAATGTTAAACCATGGTTACTAATATAGCAATACAATAATATAAATTTTTCTTTATTAGTGTATGGTTCAAACATAAAGTTTTAAATAATATATTATCTGTAATCTTTAAATTATCTACCCAATGTATGCAAAGGCTGTGATAAAATGTATAGCTTAGTCTGTAAGTTCTACATGAAGCTAATTTGTTGGATCCATAATTTTTTCATAGCTTTCTTCATTTCCTGATTTCTCAGTGTGTAAATAATAGGATTCAGTACAGGAGTGATAACAGTATAAAATACAGCAAGCACCTTATTGCTTGCAAAACTACCAAATGGCCAGGCATAGATGAAGATACAGGGTCCAAAGAACAGAGTGACCACCATTATGTGGGCAGACAATGTGGACAGAGCCTTGAAAAGCCTGCCAGGTGATTTGTGCATTACAGTGACCAGAATGACAGTGTAAGAAAGGAGCAAGAGGATGAAACAGATAAAAGACAGCAGCCCACTGTCAGCAATGACAAATAACTCCAGAGTGTTTGTTTCAATACAAGCAAGCTTGATTACCAGGGGGAGATCACAAAATATGTTATTTACAATATTGTGGCCACGGAAAGGCAAATTCGCTATCAATACCATCTGACTCATGGTGTGTATGAAACCAATTGTCCAGGAAAGTAATACAGATGCATGCAGCAACCTGTGACTCATAATTGTCCTGTAGTGCAGGGGTTTGCATATGGCCACGTATCTATCAAAGGCCATGACTATCAAAAGTGTCATTTCAGCACCCCCAAAGAGGTGCATGAAGAACATCTGGGCCATGCATCCCCATAGAGAGATGCTCTTGTGTTCTGCAAGCAAGTTTCTGATCATCTTGGGGGTTGTGACGGTGGAAAGACACATGTCCAGAAAGGAAAGGTTTCCAAGAAGAAAGTACATGGGAGAATGAAGGGTAGAATTAGCTGCCACTGTGGCTATAATGAGAATGTTACCCACCACAATTGTACCATAGATCAAAGAAAATATCACGAAGAAGAAAATCTGAAGTTGCCAATCTCCAGAAAATCCCACTAAAATAAATTCTGTCACAGATGACCCATTTTCATAATCCATTAATTCAGTTCAGAAAGCTTCTGGGAGTTCTTTAAATACAATGAGGTAAAAAACAAAAGCAAGACACAGTTATTGTTAGTAAGGATATATTTTGGTTTATCAGTACAATATCAGTTGGT
The DNA here is from genome assembly GCA_025134845.1 of Neodon shergylaensis. Taxonomy (NCBI): domain Eukaryota; kingdom Metazoa; phylum Chordata; class Mammalia; order Rodentia; family Cricetidae; genus Neodon; species Neodon shergylaensis. The sequence goes on along the minus strand of JABTXL010007436.1, from coordinate 167,790 downwards.
GATCTGAAAGCACTCAATGTTTAACATATCAATATGACCAAATATAACTTGAAATGATTTTAAGCATCACACACCTTGAAAACAATATTCTTATACAAAATAGAAATCATTTGAATAGGTGAAAGTTCTATCATTTTACTTTATCATATGATATATTTTAATAGATCCTATTTTTCCAATTCTTTTGTTCACATAGATATAAATTAAAGATTAGATAGTAATAACTTTATTTTTTCTCTAAATATCAATCTCCATTTTATTGTATTCCTTATAGTTTGGTGATTGAACCATAAATAGGATGCAGCATTGTCCCAGTACATATATTGATCTGTATTTCTGAAGAGTTCAAGAAAGATTGCCTATTGTTTTTCAAAGACACAAGTTAGAATTTAATTTGTACATGGAAACCAGTCTTCAAATTCATTAAAAATAATTTTTCCCTTTAATCATTTTTGATATTTTATAAAAATCTAAAGAAACCTATATTCATACTCAGATTGTTTTAAGCCTTTCTTCTTAAATGTTTCATTGTTACTTAACAAAGATGGGCTCTTGTGAAAAATGTATGTAATTGCACATGCTAGTTTAGAAGCAAGTAACTAACATCATGTCTCAGTTTTCATACATAAATTCTGTTTGTACTTCATTGATTAATGTTAAACTACCTCAACTGGGCTTTTTAGATATCATAATTTTACATTTTTAATTACCATAAAAAGTTTGTACAGTGATTGACTTCATTCTAAATACTTAATGAAAATTAAAGATGTTTAGTGCTCATAACAAACACATGATAAAGGATATTACTGATGGCGTGTATTTATAAGGAAGCCGTGATTGTAAAATTTGTTGACACAAGTATATAGCTAACAAGAATGAATGCTAGTGAGTAAAGCAAATTAATCTGACAACAGCATCTATGTTTATATCAATGTGCCAAATGCATCAAAAATGCAAAGGATATATTTCAAGTTGATAAACATTCTTTGAAATCAATGGTCTCGTGTAAAATTCTTACAAGATGCTATTCAACATTAAAATAAGTATCTTAAAATGTATTTAACTACCACTGTATAATCTAGAAATACATGATAATAAAGAAAATTATTGTAGGACTTATGCAAAAACAAAATTAAGAGTATTTTCATGTGACACCTTCAAGATTGAAATAAACTTTATGGTCAATAAACCAAAAAGGGGGCAATATGGATAACATAGAAATGTCTATAAAATGAGTTGCTTTAAGTATTTCTTTAAAATACTTCCAACTGCTTAAATCAAATACATTTTCTTCTAAGGCAATCCAAAGCATGTTGCAGATCAAATCTATTACATTTTTCACATTTTTTGTAGTCTTTTCTTGGGGTACATACTTTGGCTGCTTTGTTGATTTAGAAACTAGCTGTTTTGCCTTACTTACTATAGGGAATACTCATGATAAAATTCTTAAATTATTTACATTTTCTTCTTTCATTGAATGTAAAACATCTTGTGCTTTCTTCCTTTTATACAATGATCACTGTCTTTTTTAGTTTATGGTCTATGCATTATTTTTACAGAGGTTTTATAAATATCTGATTAAGAACACAATGTCATTCTCTGTATCCTTCTCAAATGGAATAAATATACACAAATATTTATGTACTCTCTTAACCACTTGAATCTTGAAAAGGGCTTTATGAATGATCATATATCATTTCATATATTTATTGTAATTATTCATCAAGAGACTAATGTCAATTTTTTTCTGCAGGTTAGTCTTCAGAGCTTATTTTTTCTCAATTTTTACATTAATTGTTAGTTCTAGCTTACTATGAACTGATATTAAGTAAGCTCTCAATTCCAGGATTTGATGCTTCAAAGACTGAAACCTTCTTCTGGCCAACACAATTCATTAAAATGCCATTTTAGTAATGTAAAGTTAATGAATTTTTCTACAATATTTTCACTTACCTTTACTAGCATACAGTATGAAGATCATAATATTTAAGGTAGTATTTAAATTACATACATGCTTATTTTCTTTAATGGACTGCACACCATTCTTCAGAGTATCTCCACTTCCTTTAAAGATGTGGGCCAATTACTGGAGACAGATTTTGGGAGTATTGGGAATGCAAACCTCAGGGGTAGTTGTTAGAAATTAGGATATTGTGACTTTAGCATGACCATGAGAGATTCTTGCATTTAATTTCTCACCGTTTAATGAGCTGTATTTCTGCATGGGTGGTGCCCTGACTATAATAAACCTGATATTCTTGATGTTTTGATGGTGATATATTAAGTTTAGAATGATTTTATTGAGTAGAATTCCTTTTTATTTTTTTCAACATTTAACTCTTTTTTTAATTTTTCTATGGTTTATTTAACTTTATTTTATGTGCATTGGTGTGAAGCTGTCAGATCCCTGGAACTGGATTTTCAGACAGTTGTGAGCTGCCATGTGAGTGCTGGGAATTGAACCCGGGTCCTCGGGAAGAGCAGTCAGTTCTCTTAACTGCTGAGCCATCTCTCCAGCCCCTAGAATTCCTTTTTACACATTACTTCAAATCATTCCTATAAGACTTCTATTTTTGTGGACTTTTTCAAAGAATAATTCATAAACAATTTTGAGTACAATTTTAACATATAATTTTATACATAAATTAAATTGCTAATAGTGCAGGAAATGGAAAATTTGAAAGATTAAAAAATGTTAAATAATACTAGTAGAAATATTATATTCATATCTAATTATAATATGGTACTAACCCAAAAGTAAACATAGATAAAAAATGATAATAGAGATTAGAATCCATGCATTTACAGCCACTTAAGGAGGTTCCTGAAATATGGCACACTGGAAGAAAGATTGTATTTAGCAAAACTGGATATGTACATGCAGGAGATTAAAACTATGTCAACACCAAATACATCATAGACCTCAATATAAGATAATGGACTTTAAATCTGGGAAAAGAAAATTTTGTTAATACATGCTAAAATATTAAGTAGTGCTGTAACAATTTGGATTCCCAGTAGCCTTTAAGTTATGTGCCCAGCTGGGTGTGGCCCCTTATACTATTTATTACTATTTATACTGATGTACAGTTTACATTCAGCTTGTTTCGGGATGTGGGATTTGGTTGCTGTTCTCCATTCCAATAGAGGATATTGATTTGTGAGTCTACCCCTAAATAAATAACCCAGTATTATTCTCAATTCTGAGTTAGTATGGAATTTCTTTTAAGCATACTTCTTAAAGTGGAGATGACGACATTCTACACTTCTGGGAAGAACTTTAGGATATTCAGCCTTTCTGAGAGGAGCACAGTACTGGGTGTTGAAGTAACATGGTCTTGCCCTACACCAAATTCACTCTATTTACTTCATGTTATTTTTTAAAAGCAGCCTAGACTATTTTTAATCCATGTTTACATTTGACTTTTATTTTTATTAAAAATTTCTGCCTCCTCCCCGGCTCAATTTTCCTTCCCCTTCGCCCCACTCTCCACGTCCCACTCCCAACCCCCTCCCTCTCCAGTCCAAAGAGCAGTCAGGGTTCCCTACCCTGAGGGAAGTCCAAGGTTCTCCCCATTCCATCCAGGTCTAGGAAGGTGAACATCCAAACAGGCTAGGCTCCCACAAAGTCAGTACATGCCAGAGGATCAAAACCCAGTGCCATTGTCCTTGGCTTCTCAGCAGCCCTCATTGTCCGCCATGTTTAGAGAGTCCGGTTTTATCCCATGCTTTTTCAGTCTCAGTCCAACTGGCCTTGGTGAGCTCCCATTAGATCAGCCCCACTGTCTCAGCGGGTGGGTGTACCCCTCGTGCTCCTGACTTCCTTGCTCATGTTCTCTCTCCTTCTGCTCCTCATTTGGACCTTGGGAGCTCAGTCCAGTGCTCCAACGTGGGTCTCTGTCTCTAGCTCCATCCATCGCCAGATGAAGGTTCTATGGTGATATGCAAGATATTCATTAGCATGGCTATAAGATAGGGCCAGTTCAGGCACCCTCTCCTCAGCTGCCCAAGGACCTAGCTGGGGACATCTCTCTGGACCCCTGGGAACCCCTCTAGAGTCAAGACTATTGCCAACCCTAAAATGGCCCCTTATACTTTCCTGCTCCCATGTCCACCCTTCCTCTATCCCAACAGTCCCATTCCCCCAAGCTGCCCCATCCTCCCCTTCTCACTTTTCTGCCCCCATCTCCCCTTTCACCCATCCCACCCCACCCTCCAGTTCCCAATTTTTGCCCAACAATCTTGTCTACTTCCAATATCCAGGAGGATAACATTATGTTTTTCTTTGGATTCACTTTCTTATTCAGCTTCTCTAGGATCACGAATTATTGGCTCAATGTCCTTTATTTATGGCTAGAAACCAATTATGAGTGAGTACATTCCATGTTCTTCTTTTTGGGTCTGGGTTACCTCACTCAGGATAGTGTTTTCTATTTCCATCCATTTGCATGCAAAATTCAAGATGTCATTGTTTTTTTACCGCTGAGTAGTACTCTAATATGTATATATTCCACACTTTCTTCATCCATTCTTCCATTGAAGAGCATCTAGGTTGTTTCCAGGTTCTGGCTACTACAAACAATGCTGCTGTGAACATAGTAGAGCATATACTTTTGTTGTATAATAAGGCTTCTCTTGGGTATATTCCCAAGAGTGGTATTGCTGGGTCGCGTAGTATATTGATCCCGAATTTCCTGAGAAACAACAACACTGATTTCCAAAGTGGTTGCACAAGTTTGCATTCCCACCAGCAATGGATGAGTGTATCCCTTACTCCACATCCTCTCCAGGAAAGGCTATCATTGGTGTTTTTGATTTTAGCCATTCTGACAGGTGTAAGATCGTATCTTAAAGTTGTTTTGATTTGCATTTCTTGATCGCTAATGAGGTTGAGCATGACCTTAAGTGTCTTTTGGCCATTTGAACTTCTTCTGTTGAGAATTCTCTGTTCAGTTCAGTTCCTCATTAGTAATTGGTTTAATTAGCATTTTAAAGCCTAGTTTCTTGAGTTCTTTATATATTTTGGAAATCAGATCTTTATCTGTTGCAGGGTTGGTGAAGATCTTCTCCCAGTCAGTGGGTTGCCTTTTTGTCTTAGTGACAGTGTCCTTTACTTTACCGAAGCTTCTCAGTTTCAGAAGGTCCCATTTATTCAATGTTGCCCTTAATGTCTGTGCTGCTGGGGTTATACATAGGAAGCGATCTCCTGTGCCCATGTGTTGTAGACTGCTTCCCACTTTTTCTTCTATCAAGTTCAGTGGGTTCAGACTGATATTGAGGTCTTTAATCCATTTGGACTTGAGTTTTTGCATGGTGATAGATATGGATCTATTTTCATTCGTCTACAAGTTGACATCCAGTTATGCCCGCAACATTTGTTGAAGATGCTTTCTTTCTTCCATTGTATACTTTTAGCTCCTTTATCAAAAATCAGGTGTTCATAGGTTTGTGGGTTAAAATCCGGGTCTTCTATACGATTCCATTGGTCTACTTCTCTGTTTTTATACCAATACCAAGCTGTTTTCAATATTGTAGCTCTGTAATAGAGTTTGAGGTCATGGATGGTAATGTCTCCAGACGTTCTTTCATTGTATAAGATTGTTTTGGCTATGGTGATTTTTTTTGTTTTTACATATAAAGTTGATTATTGTCCTCTCAAGGTCTGTGAAGAATTTCGATGGGATTTTGATGAGGATTGCATTGAATCTATAGATTGCTTTTGGAAGAATTGCCATTTTTACTATGTTGATCCTCCCAATCCAAGAGCAAGGGAGATCCTTCCATTTTCTGGTATCCTCTTCAATTTCTTTCTTCAAAGACTTAAAGTTCTTGTCAAATAGATCTTTCACTTCCTTAATCAGAGTTACCCCAAGATATTTTATGCTATTTGTGGCTATCGTGAAAGGTGATGCTTCTCTGATTTCCCTCTCTGTTTTCTTATCCTTAGTGTATAGGAGGGCAACTGATTTTTTTGAGTTGATCTTTTATCCTGCCACATTAGTAAAGGTGTTTATCAGATGTAGGAGTTCTTTGGTGTTTTTGGGGTCGCTTATGTACACTATCAAATCATCTGCAAATAATAAAAGTTTAACTTCTTTTCCAATTTGAATCCCCTTGATCCTCTTATGTTGTCTTATTACTATTGCTAGAACTTAAGCACTATATTGAAGAGGTATGGAGAGCGATTGCAGCCTTGTCATGTTCCTGATTTTAGTGGGATGGCTTTGAGTTTTTCTCTGTTTAATTTGATGTTAGTTGTCAGCTTGCTGTAAATAGCTTTTATTATATTTAGGTATCACCCTTGTAGCCCTAATCTCTCCAAGATCTTTATCATAAAGGGGTGTTGAATTTTGTCAAGTGCTTTTTTAGTGTCTAATAAAATGATCATATTTTTTTTCTTTCAGTTTATTTATATGATGGATTACATTGATAGATTTTTGTATGTTGAATCAGCCCTCTATCTCTGGGATGAAGCCTCCTTGATCATAATGGATAATTTTTCTAATGTGTTCTTGGATTCAGTTTGCCAGTATTTTATTGAGAATTTATGCATTGATATTTATAAGTGAGATTAGCCTGTAATTCTCTTTCTTGGTTCGGTCTTTGTGTGGTTTTGGTATCAGGGTACCTATTGCTTCATAAAAGAAATTTGGCAATGACTCTCCTGTGAAATACATTAAGGTGTATAGGTATTAGGTCTTCTTGGAAGTTCTGGTAGCATTGTGCATTGAAACCATCTGGTCCTGGGATTTTTTTGGAAGGGAGGTTTTTGATAACAGTTTCTAATTCTTCGTGACTAACAGGTCTATTTAGATTGTTCACCTGGTCTTGGTTTAACTTTGGCATATGGTACTTATCTAAAAAGAAATGTCCATTTCTTTTGCATTTTCCAATTTTGTGGCATGCAGACTTTTGTAGTAAGATCTAATGATTCTCTGAATTTCCTGTGTCTGTGGTTATGTCCCTCTTTTCATTTCTGATCTTATTAATTTGCATGTTCTCTCTCTGTCATTTGATTAGTTTGGATAGGGGTTTGTCAATCTTGTTGATATTCTCTAAGAACCACTTTTTGTTTCATTGATTCTTTAGATTGTTTTCTGTGTTTCTATTTTGTTGATTTCAGCCCTCAGTTTGATTATTTCCAGTCTTCTACTCCTCCTGGGTGAGTCTGCTTTTTTATTTCTAGAGCGTTCAGGTATGCTGTTAAGTCTCCAATGTGTGCTTTCTCTGTTTTCTTTAAGTGTACACTTAGTGCTACGAAATTTCCTCTTAGCACTGCTTTCATAGTGTTCCATAGGTTTGAGTACGTTGTGTCTTTATTTTCATTAAATTCAAGGAAGGCTTTAATTTCTTTCTTTATTTCTTCCTTGACCCAGGTGTGGTTCAGTAGTTGACTGTTCAGTTTTCATAAGTTTGTAAGCTTTCTGGGGGTAGCAATGTTGTTGAATTCTAACTTTAATCCATGGTGATCTGATAAGACACAGGTGGTCACTAAAATTCTTTTGTATCTGTGGAGGTTTGCTTTGTTATCGAGTATGTGGTCAATTTTCTAGAAGGTTCCATGAGCTGCAGAGAAGAAGGTATATTCTTTCCTATTTGGGTGGAATGTTCTATAGATGTCTGTTAAGTCCATTTGCTTCATTACCTCCATTAATTCTCTTATTTCTCTATTAGGTTTTTGTCTGATTGACCTGTCCATTTGTGAGAGAGGAGTGTTGAAGTCTCCTACTATTAGTGTGTGTGGTTTGATGTCTGTCTTGAGTTCTAGTAGTGTTTCTTTTACATAAGTGGGTGCTTTTATATTAGGGGCATAGATATTCAGGACTGAGACTTTATCCTGTTGAATTGTTCCTGTTATGAGTATAAAATGTCCCTCTCCATCTCTTCTGATTGATTTTAGTTTGAAGTCAACTTTGTTAGAAATTAGTATTGCCACACCTGCTTGTTTCTTAGATCCATTTACTTGATAAACCTATTCCCAGCCCTTTACTCTGAGTAGATGTCTGTCTTTGTGGTTGAGGTGTGTTTCTTGTAAACAGCAGAATGTTGGTTCCTGTTTTCATATCCAATATCTTAACCTGTGCCTTTTTATAGGTGAGTTGAGTCCATTGATATTAAGTAATATTAATGACCAGTGGTTGTTAACTCCAGTCATCTTTTGGTTTATAGTAGAGTTTGTGTGTTTCCTTTCTTCGAGTTGTGCTGGTGAAGGGTCACTAGATGTCTGAGTTATTGTGGGCATTGTTGGACTCCTTGGTTTGTGATTTTCCTTCTGTAAGGCTGGATTTGTGGCTACATATTGTTCAAATTTGTTTTTATCCTGGAAAAGTTTGTTTTCTCTAATTATAGTGAATGAAAGCTTGGCTGGGTAAAGTAGTCTGGGCTTGCATCCATGGTCTCTTAGTTTCTGCAGTACATATATCCTGGACCTTCTGGCTTTAATGGTTTCCATAGAGCAGTCAGGTGTAAGTCTGATAGGTTTACCTTTATAAGTAACTTGGCCCTTTTCCTTTGCAGCTCTTAATATTTTTTCTTTATTCTGTATGTTTTGTGTTTTGATTATTATATGGCGAGGAGATTTTTTTTGGTCCAGTCTATTCAGTGTTCTGTATGCTTCCTGAACCTTCAAAGGAATATCTTTCTTTAAGTTGGGAAAGTTTTCTTCTATAATTTTATTAAATATATTTTCTAGGCCTTTGAGCTGTACTTCTTCTCCTTCTTCTATCCCAATTATTCTTAGGTTTGGTTTTTTTTATTGTGTCCCAGATTTCCAGAATGTTTTGTGATGAGAATTTGTTGGTTTTGCTGTTTTCTTTGATCAGTGAGTTTATTTTCTCTATCGTATCTTCAGTGTCTGACATTCTTTCTTCTATCTCTTGTAATCTGTTGGTAGTACTTGTCTCTATAGTTCCTGTTCTTTTACCCAGATTTTCCATCTCCATCCTTCCCTCGGTTTGTGTTTTCTTCATTACTTCCATTTCATTCTTCAAGTCTTGAACCGCTTCCCTTACCTGTTTGATTGCTTTTTCTTGTTTCTCTTGGTTTTCTTGGGTATCTTTGAGCGATTTACTCATTTCCTTTATCTTTTTGTTTGTAATCTCTAATTGTTTATGGCAGTTTTTCACCTCCTGTTTAAGGTCTTCTATTATTTTCGTATAATTCACTTTTGAGTCGATTTCTTCTAATTCTTCTGGAGTAGGGTGTACAATTCTTCTTATTTCGGGATCCCTGGATTCTGGTGATGTCATGTTGCCTTTCAGGTTGGTGGAGGAATTCTTGCATTGACGCCTTCCCATCTCTTCCTTCAAATGGAGCCAGGAGAGGCCTGGTGTCTTGGTCCAGTCTTTGCTGTGACTGACTCTCTGGGTGTATCTCTTCAGTGTAGAAGCAGGAACTGTCCAGTCCAGATGGAACTCCTCAGCACCAAAACATGGATGCCTGGTAGTCCAATGACCCGTGGACAAAAGTGGGAGCTTGGGGGGCAGGGTGGGGAAGGTAGAACACAGGAGACCCTGCCTCACAATTTGAACGTGCGTGTGCTCTCTTTCAGGGGTCCTTGAGGCCTACCTGGTAGGCAGGCACTCACCACTCTGAGTGGGTAGCCTTAGTGTAGGAGCAGAAGACTGTTCCTGATCTAAGGACCTTGCAGACCAAGCAGGCTTGGGGGGGGTCGTGTGTAAGAAAGACAGCCCTGCAGAAGGAGCTGGGAGAGGGGGGTT